>JAVSCE010019153.1:0-103530 GCA_032199065.1 Smutsia gigantea
ATGTTTATGTTATAGTAATTATTGTAGCCTAGTGCTTGAAAGAGCAGTTAGACATCATGTTTACTTTTTAAGTCATACTAATTTTGTTTCTGTTTCCACAGCTATAGGGATACCTCCTACTTTCCTGTGTTTAAGAAGGCAGTTTTTTATTGAAACTGGAAGACCAAAAGAATTACAAACATGTTGTGCTGGGGAAATGCATCTTTTGGACAGCTAGGTTTGGGTGGAATTGATGAAGAAATTGTGCTAGAACCCAGAAAAAGTGACTTTTTTATAAATAAAAAAGTCCGAGATGTAGGGTGTGGACTCAGACATACTGTATTTGTACTGGATGATGGAACTGTGTACACATGTGGATGTAATGATCTAGGACAGCTAGGTCATGAAAGATCCAGAAAGAAACCAGGTAAGTTGAAATAGTTTTTATTTGCTATTTCTAGTAATTATTTGATTTAAGTTTGAAATGTCAGATAATTTCCTAAGCTCATATTTTGTCAAGCTTTAAAAGCAAACTAGGAGTTAAATATATCCTTTACATTTGCATGCTTCTAAGTATTTTAATTATTGTGATTTTTGTTAAATTACTTCTGTTATAAACCTTTATGGTATGAAACTTTGATTTCACAACATAATTATGGTAATGTAAAACAATAGAGAAAACTAGCCTGCAGTGTAAAGATCTTACTTGGTACAGAGTATATAGATATATGTAAGGTCCTCTTTAATAGGAACTGTTCAGCCACTGGGGCAGATTTTAAATGCATAATTTACTGTGTTGTTTTCCATATATTGGGTAAAAAAATTAAAATGAAAGCTTTTTACTTTCACTTTTCTAAAATTATCCTAACTTTTTTGTTTTTCTCCCTATTGTAGTATTTCAAATATATAATTTCATTTGGCTTAGTTTGAAAAATCTTTTATTCCCCAGTCTCCTCCTTTCAAGTAGTTGGACTAGCTATTAAAAGTTTTGTGACTATGAGAGGTCCTGATTTTGTAGTAGCCATACAAGCCAAATTTAAAATAATCTTTAGGGCCATGAGGATTTTGAGGAATTTGGTCACATTTCATGTTCTGTTTTCCTGGATGCATGTATTTCCGAATCACATATTACCACACTTAGAAATATCATTGTTATGTGAATTTTGCTTTCAGTCATTGTAACTTAAAGTTAATTCTTAAGGGTCGTAAATTCAGATAAGACTGCAGCTGTATTGCTTTACAGTTTTTTCTTTTAACAATGGCATGTAAGTATTTTCTGTGGCAGTTATTTTTCTTTACCACTTCATTATTTAAGTGGTTCTATTATTAGTCTAATTTTGAGAGGCTAATGTAGGCATAAAATATTAAGGTATTAAAGCATGTTATTCATCTTTAATATATGCCATCTCACCACCATGCCAAACTTTACTTTTATAACTTGTAAATACTGTACAGTTTTCATCCTTCCTTTGTTGTTAGGGTCTTAATCTCTTCTCCTGCCTTAATTCATAATTTAATTTTTTTGGATGAATGATAGTGATGGTTAATACAGTAGGTGTAATTACTGCAGAACTCAAGGTAAATTGCAGCTTTCTTGTGCTCCCACACAGAATATTTTATGGAATTTCAGATTTTCATAATCTTAAACATTGAGATTGTCATGTGTGTACATGAATGATAATAAACTGATATGTATTTGTTATCACTGCTTCAGAGGCAGATGGATCTTTTATTTTTTTTGCTTATGTTGGAATGCTGCCTCACATTGATATTTTAATGGTATTGGGGCTGTTGCTATTCTTAGACTTAACATGCCCCACAGAAATAACTGAACATATCCCTTTATTCTAGTAATTTCTGAGAGGCTACAGGGCAAATAGAAATTACAAAGCCAGCACATGGAAATTGCCAGTATAGTTACTGACATATACTAAGATTTAACATTTTTATGTTATTAAGCATCTGTTCTGTGTCCAGGACAAGGGTAGACATGTGCGCTGATACTGTAATGATTATAGTGCCTGGAACAGCTTTTAACTCTGTAGGTGAGGTTCTGAGAAACTCAGCTGGCCAGAAGAGGCTTCTTCTTGGTCATATTTACATTGTGATGATTGTATTGTGACATTTATATCACTGTGTTGATTCATCCTGAGAGCATTATTTGGTAATATGAAGTTGGGAGGGTAGGTTTACCTAACTTATGACACCTCTTTAGGATTGTCTCATTGTCCAGGGTACATCATAGTTTATGGAATAGAAAATGAAAGGCATGAACTTCTCCTGAAAAATTTAGAGCCTGGGCTGGGAGTTGAGATACACATAAATGAAAATAACGAGAGAATTGAATTTGCTGTTACGTGATATGTACCTTGCAACTAGAAAATTTAATTGATGGGGAATGTCATTGTGGGGTAGAATTAAAGATTTCTGGGAGAAATTTAAGTCTTAAATTTGATTCAATCATTGATCACATAAATAACCAGAAAACAAATCTGGAGCTGCATAGCTTAATTTTATAGGAGGGGATTCTGATCTTGAGAAAAGCTATGAGAAGTCAGGTTCAATGATATATTGAAGTGTAGGTAGATTATAAAGGTGTAGGAGAAAGTTAAACTTCGAAGGGAAGTGGTTGCTCTGATGGGGATTTCATGTTTTAACCTCAGTTTTGATTTAAGGTGCTCAGGTGAACATTTTTAATGTTTTTAGCAAATTATTTCCCTTTGGAATAATTCTTTAATGATAATAAATGTATTTCTTCCCCAACCCTTTTTTAAATTTGTGAGTTTGAAGACTGAATTAAATGAATAAGGGGTTGATTTTACTTGGTTTTAAGTCTTCTAGTAATTGAATGAGTCTGGTTGAATTTCTAGGACATGTAATAAACATAATTCACTTCAGAGCTTTAAACTTGTTTCAAAAAGAAAGCAGGCAGAAAGGAGTGAGCTAAGAATTGTTTTCTTATTGAGATTGGTTTTATAAGCATATTAAATATTCAATAATAATGAGTGAAAGAGAAAGAGGTGGCCTTATTCATTAAGGACAAGCTATTCTGGAGAGTCATGATAACTTATTGGAAGATTTGGCCTTACAGTGTAGTTAGATAGATTTGACCTATAGTCTGTTGGGAGAGATTTCCATTTTGGACATTTTAGGAACCCCATAGGACAGTTCAACTGATTTTTCCTTTGTTATACCAAGAGTGCAGATTATGTCCATGTTCATCTCCGATCTCTTGTATATGTATACCCCTTGCTGTCACTACTAGCTCTTTGAATTATTTCCAGAGAAGTGAACATCTGTTTCACTTTCATGCATGTATTTTACTTCATAAGAATTTTTTAAACTTTTTTGTTTTTAAAGCTAGTGGCTCTCAATTTCTTAATTCATAGCTAACAGGTAAATATATTGAATCTTCAGTATGCTAGGCCAGTCGTAAATGAATTGTTAGTTTTATTTTTATACTTACAAATTAACTTCTGAAGATTTTCAGGGAAATAGGAAGTGTGCTTTGCTTAACAAGATCGTGTATTCACTGTATATCTAATTATAGATGTAATTTGGTGTTCATGGTTCTAAGTATATTTTGCATATCTCCATTTGTTTCATGTTAGAAACAGTACTAAACTATTTTATGATCATAGTTTGTAAATAATATAGTTAGCTAAAAATGACTTTTGATAGCTTTTTATAGTTTCAACTAGATTACCTCATTTAATCCTCACAACAGTCTTCTGTGGTAGTTAGGGCAGGTATTATGGTCCCATTTTATAGATGAGGAAAGACTGAAGTTAAGAAATTAAGAGACTAACAATCACATGTGTAACAAATGTTGAGCAACCACTCTAAATCTTCTGACTTTACCTGTATCTTAACAGTGTTTACCCTGGCATATTTAGAAGGTAGAATAATAATTTATTCACCAAGGGGGAAACTAGTTTCCATTAGTATTTTAATGTAATTCTGAGGGTTAGAAAAATGAAACCTTAAAAATTACTATAACTAAGGCTATACAATGAACGTACCATGTTTTATTATTTTCCTCATGCATAAATTCAAAGAGAAGCCTTGTTTTAGGAACTTTGTAAGGTTGAAGAGTTTTATTTTTAGGATGTAATGTTGTACTAACATAAACTAAAATTCAAATATATTTTGTTCTTAAACTGAAGATGAACTTGATTTAGCAAAGCCAGCAATAGATAAAGTTTTGAATAAGTGTGATAAAATTCATTGTGGCTTGTGCTCAACTCTTCTACAGAAGATATAAAGATTTTGAGCATTGATTCTGTTTCCTGCATCCCCAGATGGAAATTTCTACTCTTAGGTCATTCCAATAAAAGCATTTGGCCATATAACAATAATTACTTGTTTGCCTTTCTTGCTTTTTCATTCTCCGACCTGTTCTCTCTGTTCATAAAACACAAATCTATATATGAACTCCTTAAAATAGAGTTGAAAATTCAAAATACAGGAAAATAAATGAATAATTATGGGAAATAAGATTAATCACTTAAAGAGCAGATTAAAAAATAACAAATTATCCACATATTATTGAACCCCAGAGCATAAAATACCAAAGAAGCTTAATATGTTTTATAACTCGTCTAATTTTCACAACGTCTTCTAAGGAAGAGAAAGATGTAGATGATATGAAGACTTGAAAAAAGTAATTACTTGGGTCAGAAATGGAGGCTTGCTTTGGATTCTTTACTTTGAGAAAGGTTAGTGCCCAAGAATCACGGTGTCAGGGTAGGAAAAAAAACTGCAAACAGATGACTACTGTTAGAGAGATGTATAATAATACTTTACTTTGTGTAGGACCCTACATCTGAGGAATTTCAAGAGCATTACACAATAACTCATGGTTCCTTTCAAAATGCTTGTGACACAGTTGCAAGAATTATCCTCATCTTAGGGGATAAATTTACGGAGAAATGGCAGCACAAGTTGGTAAGTAACTTGTCAAAACAGCAGGTGACTGGTGAACAGCTATAAATTGAATCTGAAAATTTAAATCTACCAGTCTCCTATCTTATTCACTAAATTGTGCTTATGTTTACAATTATTTACAGTACTGTCTTCTATTTGAGGCAGATCAAATACTAATGCACAGTTTGTTTCTTTGCCATTTTATTTGATGGCCTATTAAAAGAAATCATTTTACCAGGATGCTTGCATTGTGATACCACTTTGGTACTTCATTATAACCTTGTGTGGTATGAAGAATATTTAAACAAAAGAACAAAAACTATGGTAACACACAGTCTTTTCTCTTTCCTCTGTTATTTATCATATTTGATATCCCTTTGTTGTCTAAATGCTATGCTGTATATCCAAGGTCTGTAGTAACTGCCAGGCAAGATTGATTTGGTGGCTAACATTGGAACTTGGATTGGTTATGTTGTATCAGGTGTGCCATGTATCTCTCTGTAGGATGCTTTGGTTTTGATGAATGCTTTATAAGCACATAACCCACAGAGAAGACAGAAATAGCAGTAGATGCCTAACCTGAGCAGTCTAACAAATAGTCTTTAAAGGATTTAGAACCAATGATTTTGTGTTTGGTGTGTTTTTCTTTATCTGACTGGAAGTGAGTCATGTACTTCCTTGAAAGAACAGGAGTATGGTAGATTTCAGTTTCACAGTTTGGGTAGTTCCTAAGGATTCTCACTGCAGATGATAGCCTACATGGTCTAGTTTTCATCATATCCTAAGTATTCTTAGGGTTCCATGTCCCCAGTGTGTCATACAGATATGTATCACTGTTGTCAAAGCTCACTTCTCACAATTTTTAAAATTGTTTTGAAGATATAGATCAAAGATATATATAAAAGAAATGTATTCAGGCATTGTTTCAAGTGTTTCACTGGGCTAGGATTGTGTTAATGAGTAGAAAAGTGGGAAGCATTAATGAAGAAACTGTATTAAAGAACCCAGGGTTCATTTCCTTTAACCTTACATGGATTTTTTTTCCTCATGCTGATGGAATTAAAAAGCCTATTATTTTTATATCTTAATGAATTGTGATAGTTATGTGACATGCATGAAAAATATGTGTTGTGTGTGATTGTATTATTGGAGTTATTTTTGTTAAAAGGGAGAGTTCTTGAATTTTAGAGGCATAGTCTTTAAACCGTGTTTTATTTACTTGGAATTATTCTTCTTCAGTTCTAAAATGGCAGTATTTTAATTTAGCTTTTCTTGGCCATAAAGAAAACATTCTAGAATCCATAGTGGGTTTTTCACATTATTTGAAAATACCTAATTACTTCTTTATTAATACCTAAGTATAGTCTCATTTTATTCCTTTCTAGGTGTCATACTACTGTGAGATAACACATTTTTAGTTGTTCATAGTTTTTTTTCTGATTATAAAAATATTACATATTCATTGTAGAGAATTTGGGAAATTATAGGGAGGTAAAAATCGACCATAATCATGATAGGCGAATATTATTGTCATTTAACACTACTTCTATACACATATATGTTTCTGATTACAGACTGGGAGTATGTTCTTGTACTTCAACTTTTTTTTTCAGTAATGAATTTAAAATATTGTTTAGGGATATTAATGATAATTTAAAATTTCATCATTTAAATGTGCCAAGATTTATTTGTAGTCTCCTATTTTTTGGATTTATTTCTAGATATTTGTTATAATTAATGCTTCCATGAATGTATGCATCAATTTAGTCTTTATTTGCATGTTGTTTAAAGAACTTTAATTTTAGCAAATCTAGAAGGAACAGTAACTGAATTAAAAAATTTTAAGCACTCATACGTACCTGGCAGGGGAGATACCATGATCACGAAGGTGGTTTTACCAGGGCAAGGCTTACCCATTGCATTCCGGATGTGCTGACCCCTGTGATTTCCCCAAATGTGGGAAACTCGACTGCATAATTTGTGGTAGTGGGGGAAAAAGAATTAACAAAAACAAAAAAATTTTAAGCATAGTTGTGTTCACTTTACAAAGTTGATAATCTCATAGGATAATTTGTTAATCAAAGTTTTTAAGATGTATTCACTTGACAAGCTTCTGAGTGTATGTAGTAATATCTGATATCTAGAAGGAAGATAAAGCAAGTGCACACATAAATAAGAGTGCATGTAAAATGTGCTAAGGGTTAACAGGATACATGAGCAGTGCTGTGTAGGATAAATTGTATAACCATTTTGAATGGAGTGGATCGTAGGTGAGTTTATGTAGGGATGATAGCATGTGAATTGGAAAGACAAAGTGTGTTTCAAGGGGGAAAGTGAAGAAGAGTGCTTTACAGGTAAAGCAGCTAAAATGGCAATAGACAAATTTCAGGCCTATTAAGGGAAGGTAGTCCAGTTAACTGAAATGTCTGAGAATAGTGGACAAGGAAGGTTAGAAAGGTGAAATTGAGGTCTGATTATAGAATTAGGGAGCTTGAATTTAATTTGGATAGGTATTCACTGATAATTAGTAATGGGCGTTACCAGGTTTTTTTTTTTGGTAATTGTTGAAGACCTAATTGGTTTTATTAAGCAGTTCATGAATCAGGCAACATCCCATTTATCAACTAGAGAAATGCTCCCACCAGGTTTTTTTATAAGGAGGGGAAGGAAAGAATTTGTAGGTAAAGAAATTAGTAATGGTAGTCCTTTAAAACAAGAAAGGAACAGGTGGAGCAAGGAGAGATTAGGGATGCAGAAAGAATAGACAGGTTTTGGTAACCAGATGGAAGTGAACAATAAGGGTTAAAGGGAGGAGCAAGGTACCATTTTAGATTGAATCACTAGTAATAGAAATAGGAATCCAGTAAGAGGAGGAATGTTAGCTGCTTTGTTTTAGGAGGAGAGAGAAAAGTTTTAGTCAGGTCAGTAAGTGGGGAGAAAGATCTGGGTTAAGGCATGAAATATTTTATTTCCAATTTTATCTTCAGTTCAAAGTAGGCTAACATTCCAATTGTAAATTTCTGCCCAGTTCCAACCTATCAAGTAATTAACAATACCTAATTTTTTACTTTTGGGAAACTGTTTTAAAGTACCTGACAGTGTAACACCTTTGTAAGTATAAGTTAACTTAAATTGTTGCCTACTCTACATAATCTGTTTTATGAACTTTAATATTTATATATAGATAAAATTGAAACATATGCTTGACAGGTACTTTCTGATAGCCTGCTAATTTAAATTTGCTTATTCTTGCTTAACTGACACAAACCTGTTAGTTAATTATGTCTGACTTTGTGACTTACTTCCAGGTTTTACTGGAAAGAAGTTTTTGAAGTCACAAGATGCAATGGTATAGAAATTACTTTTGATTCTAATAACTGAAATAATTGTTAACTATAAAATGTGTATGTGCTGGAATGTAGGCAAGAGCTGTCAGGAAATGTGCCTTCTGAGATATATTGTTAGAGTAATGGGAGTGGGAAAGAAAGGGTGGTGTATGAGGCTAAAAGAGGCCCCAACTAGCATAATAGCATCTGAAAACAGTTGGAGGAAAGTTTAGCTGTAAGTTATTTGAAGAAGTTTGTAATTTTTGTAGTATGGCATGATGAGACTAAAGCAGAGCTTAGATTGCTTCCCATAGTTGATCTCCAAATCAACACAATATACTTCCTGATTTCTGATTGAGAAATCTATAGCTTAGCTATAGATTTTATAACTAGGCTCACTTAACTGAAATGAACCTCGTGGACCTACACTTAACCTTCTGAAGAGTAATTAGGTAAAAGCCTGACAGGTTGATGTCACCTCTGCTTGGACGTAGGTGTATTTCTACACTGGGAACACTTACAAGTTAGTAAGACACTGTAAAGGGAGAAAAAAAACCTCTTAATTGAAGAGAAATTTAATACTGAGAAATGTCATTTCAGTACTAGAATGCTGCTACTTTAAAAGAAGAATGCTAACCACCACTGTGTTAAATCCTTTATACACTATCTAAAAGTCTTAAGACACCCTGCAAAGTACCTATTAGCTCATTTTTAGAGGTGAGAGAAATACAACTTCAAGAGGTTAAATAACTTGCCCAAAGTAAAAATTAAAATATAGTGGAGACAAGACCCAATTAGATGTCAAAATGGAAGAAAAGACAGCATTTATAATAGGAAGAAAAAGACAATGACACAGGAATAACATAAGAAATGTGCAAGACCTATGTGAAGACCACTTGAAAGCTTTTCTGAGAGACACAAAAAACTTGAAGAAATGGAAACTACATATGTGGATGGGCATGCTCAACTTACATAAACCTATCAGCTTTCTCTAAAATTAATCTGTCAATTTAATGTGTTCCTATAAAAATACCAAGTGGTTTTTTTTTTGAGGGGAGAGGAGGCAGGGGTAAGAACTAGACAAATGTATTCTTTATTTCATATGGAAACAAATAAACCAAAATAGCCAGGAAAACTGAAGAATAAGAGCAGAAATATACATAACTAGATACTAACATAATTTTAAAATCCTAAATAGTTAAAACTGCCTCACAAATAAACATATTAAACCAATAAAACAATATAAAGCCCAGACATAGACCTAAATTACCATAAATCAATGGCAAAAAAATTCAAGTGGAGACTATTCAATAAATGATCTTGGAATATGTATGAGTAGCATCTAGGGTATAAAATTGGATAAATACCTCACTCCATGTATACATGTTATGTATATTCCAAGTGAGTCAAATATTTAAATGTAAAGGTGGTAGTGGTAAATGTGCTTAAAGAATACATGGCCAAATTTGTTTATTATTATTTTGGAGTCAGGAAAGCCTTTAAGACTGAATTGTGAAACAGCATAGAAAAGAAACTACACAAAAGGAAAAAGTAGTTTTGTTGGGTAGAAATCACTGTAAACTCAGAAGACAAATGGGAAAATATTTATGACTGGTATTACAATCAAAATCCTTGTTTCCCATCTATAAAGTACTCCTAGGAATTAACAAGCTAAAGAGAAAATTGGTAGCAAAATGGGCAAAGGATATGAACAGGCAGTTCACAGAAAAGGAAATACAGATAGATGGTTTTTTAACATGAATAGTCTTCATTCTTGTTCATATTAAGAGAAATGCAGCAGATTACACTGAGGTACCATTTTTTCACATATCAGGTCAACAAAATCCTTAAGTTTGATAATACAGTAGTCCCCCTTCATCCAAGGTTTTGCTTTCTACAGTTTCAAATGAACCTCTTTTTGACATATCAGAAGATCAGTATAGCCTTGTAACAGTACATCACAATGCCTACATCTATATCATTCACCTCACTTCATCTCATTACATAGGCATTTCGTCATCTCACTTCACAAGGTGGGTATAGTACAGTAAGGTATTTCAAGAGATACCACATTCACACAATTTTTATTACAGTACATTGATATATTTTATTTCTTACTGTGCCTCTGTAAATTAAACATCATAGGTGTGTACATATAGAAAAAACATGGTACATGTACATGGAGTTTGGAACTATCCATAGTTTGAGGCATCTACTGGGGTTCTTGGAAAGTACCCCTGCTGATACTGGGGGTTGGGCTGGGGTGGACTATGGTACACTCTGTAGGTTGTCAGTAAACAATCATTCATATGTTATTAGTATAAATTGATAAACTCTCATGAGGGTATTTTGCCAGCATAAGTCAGAATTACAAATACACACACCTTTCCTCCAAGAAGTCCAAGAATATAGCTTTTGTTCTGATAGATAGGTTTGTACCAGAACAAAATAATGTATTCCTGCTGGGAGCTGGTAAAATAAATTATGAACCATTTAGTCAGTAAAAATGTAATGCTTTGTAGTTGTGAAAAGAATGAAGGAGATCTCTTAGATACATCAAGTAAATAGAGCAAGGCATAGAGCATATGGAAAGTTATATTTATGGGTAAAAAAAGAAAGGAAAATATACATTTGTATTTGCTTGTAGATATATATTTAAAACCCTGGAAGGATACATACAACACCCTGGAAGGATACATACAACTAATAACAGTTTCTCTTGATATAGAGGTCAGATAAGGGATGAGAACTAGGTTGGTGGAGGATATGGATGGTAGTCAGATTTTTCACTGCATATACCTTTTTTATTGAACAATGTAAATATATTATCTATTAAATATACATATTCTTAAAGGGTAGGGTCTGGAAATAGAGTGGTTGGATGCACATCCTGGCTCTCTTCTTAGGTGTGTTATCTTGGGCACATTGCTTAGCCTTTCTGTGCCTAAGTGTTCTTGCCTGTAAAATTAGGATTGTCATGCCAAACTCTTAGGGTAGTCGTAAAGATTAAGTGAGGTAACACATGAAATGCAAAGAACAATGCCAAGCATGTGAATGCTTAATAAATGTTTGCTTAAAGAAAAAAGTTACCAGTATTAGAGTGGGAATTTAATTTTAGGTCTACCTTATACTGGAGCAGGTAATATGCTGTTTCCATATTTGTCCTTATACAGACAACACATATCTTTTTAAATTACACTTGAAGTTCAGGCATTTGTTCAATATATGAGGATCTTTTCACTGTTTCAGACTGTTAAGCATGAAGTACTTCCTTACCATTAGTCTTCAGTCACCTCGTTGGAGCTCATAATCAATAATTAGTCCAAAATTTTAAAAAATGTGTGTGTTTGTGATGTTTATAGAGGTAATGCTATATTGGGGGGACACATAAAATGAATTTAATTCTTTTACCATTTGACTTTAGAGATATAATGACAGAAAAATAAGAGTTAAAGATTCCTTTTTTTGATCTTCTGAGAAGCACAGAAATGATGGATGTTAGATTCATCATTTATTTTCAGCTGTTTATTTAATGTTGAATAATAGATGTGTTCGTTTATTGTAACAAAGTTATAATCTGGGGGGCTTAAATAACAAATACATATTTCTCATGGTTCTTGAGGGTAGGGAGTCCAGGATAAGGGACTTAGCGGATTTGGTGTCTGGGGAGGACTCACTTCTTGGTTCATGGACAGCCATCTTCTCGCTGTGTCCTCAATGGCAGAAGGGGTGAGGGAGCTCTTTGGGAAGAGCTCTAGGCTCTACTCTCATGACCTGATTGCCTATCAATGGCCAACTCCCTAATGCCATCACATTTGGGGTTAGGATTTCAGCATATGAATTTTGGGGGGGACACAAACATTTAGTCTAACAAGATAAAGTTTGGGTACTGATAATTTTTTTTTCAAAAATTTTATTTATTTTTTATTTTTTTATTTGGTATCATTAATCTACAATTACATGTGCAATATTATGGTTACTAGGCTCTCCCCATCATCAAGTTCCCACCACTGTCACTCTCCATCAGCAAAGTGAGACGCTATAGATTCACTGCTTGTCTTCTCTAAGTTGTACAGCCCTCCCCGTGCCCCTGCTACATTATGTTGGCTAATCGTAGTGCCCCTTTTTCCCTTTCTCCTTGTCCCTCCCTTGTGTACAGATATTTTGAGGAACATAAACACTTGAATAAATTCTGCTTATTCACATTTTTAAACCCTACCCCTCCCAAAATGATAAGCTGACCTTTATAAATTTAAAATAAATGCGTTTACACCTCTCTCCTCTTATTTTGTGTTTGTAGTTATTTTAACAACTTTTTATGGTGTCAACTAGGAAAAATTTATTCGAGAAAATCAAGAGATTTTATGTCTGGGATTATAAAACTGATAAAATGTGGAGAACAAAAAGGGAACATTTAAAATGGAAACCATTATACCCTAAGTTAGCTGTCTCCATCTCTCCAAAACAACTGCAAGAACAACAACTCTTCGTTGTTTATTAATGCTTCTTGAATTCATTTAATTTGCATTGAGGTCTGCTTCTTTGCCTGTAGAACCAACATTGACCCAGTTGCCAAATCTTGACTCTTTTCTCAGTAACTCTGCTATTCTGTCTTTTCATTCCCTTTGCTAATGGCTAAATAGTGATCTTGAGCTAGTTACTTTAACTTTTTGGGTCCTTAGTTTCCTCCTGTCTCAATCTAAAATTCTTTGTTTTTATTCTAATTAGACCATTAGTGGCCTGTGCAAAAACTGTGGCAATAGCTTTCTGATCTCTCTGCTCCATTCCATCCTTCTTGATAATTTGGGGTTAATCTTTCTAAGATGTATTTCCATTTCTGCCTCTAGGATATAGCCCAGCTAAAGTACCATTTCCTATATCTTCCCTGGTCAGCCTTGTAAGAACTCAATTCACATTTTTTGTGCAGAACCAAGAACAGTTACCTGGCATTTAGTAAATTAGTAATTTACATTACTGTTACTGTTGTATGGAATTATTTGGATAAAAAATCTCTACCACATCAATTCCTGGAGGTTAAAATCCTTATCTTACACATCTTCATGACTGTAGGGACAATACAAGGTACATACAGAAGGAGCTTGGAGGTTTATGGAATGAACACACAGTGTTTTTTACCAGATGTGCCATAGGAATGGAAAAAAATTATACTCTTATTTTAATGAGTTGATGGCCATCAACTGTGTTATAACTAGTATTTTTAAATTGTTAAAACTTAAATAAGAGTGGAGTTCCGGGAAGATGGCGGCGTGAGCAGGGCGGCGGAAATCTCCTCCCCAAACTATATAAATGTATAAAAATACAGCAAATACAACTACTCCTAAAAGACAGACCAGAATTTACAGCACAGTGCACAGCCTGAATCGGCACCTGTGAGGACTGGGCACCCCGCAAGGCGGAGCTACAAAGAGCGGTGCGGCCGTGGCTGCGGGATAGTGGAGCAACAGCGCCACCTACAGCATCCTTACATAATCCACTCCGGGTGGGCTTTTTTTTGTTTTTTTGTTTTTTTTCCCTTTCTTTTCTTTCTTTCTCTTTTATTTCTCTTCCTTCTCTTTTTGTTTGTTTGTTTTTGTTTGTGTGTTTTTTTCTTAAAGTCTTAAAGAGCCCAGCTGACATACGTGGCACCTACCCACGACCACTTCTATCGCCACGAAAAGAGGAATATGGTACAGACAAACCTGAGAGGGAACCTGAAGGGATGGAAATGTACAATCTTCCTGAAAAAGAATTCAGAATAAAAGTCATAACCATGCTGATAGATCTACAGAGAAATATGCAAGAGCTAAGGGAGGAAGTGAGGGAAGCCAGGAAAGACAATGCAGATATGACACAAGCCATCGATGGGCTTAGCAGCAGACTGGACGAGATGCAAGAGACTGTTAATGGAATAGAAATCAGAGAACAGGAATACAGAGCAGCTGAGGCAGAGAGAGATAAAAGGATCTCTAGAATGAAAGAATATTAAGAGGACTGTGTGACCAATCCAAACGGAACAATATTTGCATTATAGGAGTACCAGAGGAAGAAGAGACAAAAAGGGATAGAAAGTGTCTTTGAAGAAATAATTGCTGAAAACTTCCCCCTGCTGGGGAAGGAAATAGTCTCACAGTCCACAGAAGCCCACAGAACTCCCAACACAAGGGACCCAAGGAAGAGAACACCAAGACACATAATAATTAAGATGGCAAAGATCAAAGATAAGGACAGAGTATTAAAGGCAGCTAGAGAGAGAAAAAAGATCACCTACAAAGGAAAACCCATCAGACTATCATCAGACTTCTCAACAGAAACCTTACAGGCCAGAAGAGAATGGCATGATATATGTAATGTAATGAAACAGAAGGGCCTCGAACCAAGAATATTGTATCCAGCACGATTATCATTTAAATACGATGGAGGGATTAAACAATTTCCAGACAAGCGAAAGCTGAGAGAATTTGCCTCCCATAAACCACCTCTTCAGGATATCTTAAAGGAACTGCTCTAGAGGGAAGCACTCCTAAGGCTAAAAAGATGTCACCAGAGAAAATAAAATCATACCAAAGAAAGCAGACCATCCAGAAACAAACTAAAGGTAAAGAATAAAACACCTAGTATATAAAGAATGGAGGAGGAGGAATAAGAAGGGAGAGAAATAAAGAAACATCAGACTGTGTTTACAATAACTGAACAAGAAAGTTCAGTTAGATTGTTAGACAGTAAAGAAGCAACCCTTGAACCTCTGGTAACCACGAATCTTAAGCCAGCAGTGGCAATAAGTACATATCTCAATAATCACCCTAAATGTAAATGGACTGAATGCACCAATCAAAAGACACAGAGTTACTGAATGGATAAAAAAGCAAGACCCATCTATATGCTGCCTACAAGAAACTCACCTCAAACCCAAAGATATACACAGACCAAAAGTGAAGGGATAGAAAAAGATATTTCATGCAATCAAGGAAAAAAGAGCAGGTGTTGCAGTACTTGTATCAGACAAAATAGACTTCAAAACGAAGAAAGCAAGAGATAAAGAAGGACATTACATAATGATAAAGGGGTCAATCCTACAAGAAGATATAACCATTATAAATATATATGCACCCAATACGGGAGCACCGGCATATATGAAACAAATACTAACAGAATTAAAGGAGGAAATACACAGCAATGCATTCATTTTAGGTGACTTCAACACACCACTCAGTCCAAAAGACAGATCAACCGACAGAAAATAAGTAAAGACACAGAGGCACTGAACAACACACTAGAACAGTTGGACCTAACAGACATCTACAGAACTCTACACCCAAAAGCAACAGGATACACATGGTTCTCAAGTGTACATGGAACATTTTCCAGAATAGACCACATACTAGGCCACAAAAAGAACCTCAGTAAGGTAAAAAATATTAAAATTCTACCAACCAACTTCTCAGATCGTAAAGGTATAAAATTAGAATTAAATTTTAGAAAGAAAACAAAAAGGCGCACAAATACATGGAGACTTAACAACATTCTCCTAATTAATCAATGGGTTAACGACCAAATCAAAACAGAAATCAAAGAATATATGGAGACTAATGACAACAACAACACAAAGCCACAACTTCTATGGGATGCAGCAAAGGCAGTCCTAAGAAGAAAGTATATTGCAATCCAGGCCTATCTAAAGAAGGAAGAATATTCCCAAATGAATAGTCTAAAGACACAATTACTGAAATTGCAAAAAGAACAAATGAGGCCCAAAGTCACCAGAAGGGGGGACATAATAAAGATCAGAGAAGAAATAAATAAAACTGAGAAGAATAAAACAGTAGAAAAAATCAATGAAACCAAGAGCTGGTTCTTTGAAAAAATAAACAAAATAGATAAACCCTTAGCCAGATTTATTAAGTGAAAAGGAGAATCTACACACATAAACAGAATCAGAAATGAGAAAGGAAAAATAATGACAGACGCCACAGAAATACAAAGAATTAATTATAGGAGAATATTATGAGAATCTATATGCTAACAAGCTGGAAAACCCAGAAGAAATGGACAACTTCTTAGAAAAATACAACCTTCCAAAACTGACCAAACAAGAAACAGAAAACCTAAACAGACTAATCACCAGCAACGAAGTTGAATTGGTAATGAAAAAACTACCAAGAACAAAACCCCCGGACCTGATGGATTCATCTCTGAATTCTACCAGACATATAGAGAAGAAATAACACCCATTCTCCTTAAAGTTTTCCAAAAAATAGAAGAGGAGGGAATACTTCCAAACTCAATCTATGAAGCCAGCATCACTCTAATACCAAAACCAGTCAAAGACCTCACCAAAAAAGAAAATTACAGACCAATATCCCTGATGAACGTAGATGCAAAAATACTCAACAAAATATTAGCAAACCGAATTCAAAAATACATCACGAGGATCATACACCATGATCACGTGGGATTCATCCCCGGGATGCAAGGATGGTACAACATTTGACAATCCATCAACATCATCCACCACATCAACAAAAAGAACAACAAAAACCATATGATCATCTCCATAGACACTGAAAAAGCATTTGACAAAATACAGCATCCATTCATGATAAAAACTCTCAACGAAATGGGTACAGAGGGCAAGTACCTCAACATCATGAAGGCCATATATGACAAACCCACAGCTAACATCATACTTAACAGTGAGAATCTGAAAGCTTTTCATCTAAGATCAGGAACAAGACAGGGATGCCCACTCTCTCCACTGTTATTCAACATAGTACTGGAGGTCATAGCCATGGCAATCAGACAAAACAAAGACATACAAGGCATCCAGATTGGTAAAGAAGAAGTCAAATTGTCACTATTTGCAGATGACATGATATTGTACATAAAAAACCCTAAAGACTCCACTCCAAAACTCTAGAACTAATATCTGAATTCAGCAAAGTTGCAGGATACAAAATTAACACACAGAAATCTGTTTCTTTCCTATACACTAATGATGAACTAACAGAAAGAGAAATCAGGAAAACAATTCCATTCACAATTGCATCAAAAAGAATAAAATACCTAGGAATAAACCTAACAAAGGAAGTGAAAGACCTATACTGTGAAAACTACAAGACACTCCTAAGAGAAATCAAAGAGGACACTAACAAATGGAAATGCATCCCATGCTCTTGGCTAGGTAGAATAAATATTGTCAAAATGGCTATACTACCTAAAGCAATCTACAGATTCAACGCAATCCCTATCAAAATACCAACAGCTTTCTTCAGTGAACTGGAACAAATAATTCTAAAATTCATGTGGAACCACAAAAGACCCCGAATAGCCAAAGCAATCCTGAGAAAGAGGAATAAAACGGGGAATTACACTCCCTGACTTCAAGCTCCACTACAAAGCCACAGTAATCAAGACAATTTGGTATTGGCACAAAAACAGACCCACAGACCAGTGGAACAGAATAGAAAATCCAAACATTAACCCAAACATATACAGTCAATTAATATTTGATAAAGGAGCCTTGGATATACAATGGGGAGGTGATGGCCTCTTCAGCAGCTGGTGTTGGAAAAACTGGACAGCTACATGTAAGAGAATGAAACTGGACTACTGTCTAACTCCATACACAAAAGTCAACTCAAAATGGATCAAAGACCTGAATGTAAGTCATGAAAACATAAAACTCTTAGAAAAAAATATAGGCAAAAATCTCTTGGACATAAACATGTGTGACTTATTCATGAACATATCTCCCCGGGCAAGGGAAACAAAAACAAAAATGAACAAGTCGGACTATATCAAGCTGAAAAGCTTCTGTACAGCAAAGGACACCATCAGTAGAACAAAAAGACATCCTACAGTATGGGAGAATATATTCATAAATGACATATCCGATAAGGCATTGGCATCCAAAATATGTAAAGAACTCACGCACCTCAACAAACATAAAGTAAATAATCCAATTAAGAAATGGGCAGAGGACATGAATAGACACTTCTCCAAAGAAGAAACTCAGATCGCCAACAGGCACATGAAAAGATGCTTCACATCACTAATCATCAGAGAAATGCAGATTAAAACCACAATGAGATATCACCTCACACCAGTGAGGATAGCCAACATCCAAAACACAAACAACAACAAATGTTGGTGAGAATGTGGGGAAAAGGGAACTGTCCTACACTGCTGGTGGGAATGCAAATTAGTTCAACCATTGTGGAAAGCAGTATGGAGGTTCCTCAAAAAACTCAAAATAGAAATACCATTTGACCCAGGAATTCCACGCCTAGGAATTTACCCTAAGAATGCAGCAGCCCAGTTTGAAAAAGACGTATGCACCCGTATGTTTATCACAGCACTATTTACAATAGCCAAGAAATGGCAGCAACCTAAGTGTCCGTCAGTAGATGATTGGATAAAGACGAGGTGGTACATATACATGATGGAATATTATTCAGCCTTAAGAAGAAAACAAATCCTACCATTTGTAACAATATGGATGGAGCTAGAGAGTATTATGCTCAGTGAAATAAGCCAAGCCTTGAAAGACAAGTACCAAATGATTTCAGTCATATGTGGAGAATAAGAACAAAGAAAAAAACTGAAGGAACAAAACAGCAGCAGACTCACAGAACCCAAGAATGGACTAATAGTTACCAAAGGGAAAGCGACTGGGGAGGATGGGTGGGAAGGGAGGGACAACGGGGAAAAGAGGCATTACAATTAGCAGATGTAATGTTGGGGGGGCACAGGGAGGGCTGTACAACTCAGAGAAGACAAGTAGTGACTCTATAGCATCTCACTACGCTGAAGGACAGTGACTGTAATGGGGTTGGTGGGGGGACATGATGAAGGGGGTATTTTAATCACCATAATATTGCACATGTAATTGTAGATTAATGATACCAAAATAAACTGTTAAAAAAAAACTTAAATAAGGATGTGTATATTGGGTATGGTACGAAGTCAGTGCAGCCATAAGAGGAAACGAAAATGAGGCTTGGGAGAAGTTTATTATAATCACAGGTCCCAGAGAGAGAGGGTCACTACTTGCCACAGAAGGCCCCAGGGGAAGACATTGGGGTAGTTGGGAGGCAGGGAAGAGTTTAGGTCACGGCCTTTGTAGGGATTCCTGGGAATGGCAAGTCGGGGCAGAATAAATAGTTTAGATTGGCTATTTTGGTCAATTCCTCCAGGCTTTTGGCTATAGGGTTAGCTTAGTTTGTGGGTACCTGGCTCAGGATGCTTTAGGGTGCGGGAAATACTGGCTTAGTGTGTGAGAGTTAGATATAGAGAGTTGGTGGGATAAACTGGATTGATTGGTTTGTATGTGAAAAGCATGTTAGTAGGCAAGTTGTTATTTTCAAGACTTAGCTACTCTGGGAGGGGTCATCTCTTCTGTGGTCTGTTAAGTCACTCCAATATGCACAAATGTCAGAAGCATCAAGAGTAAACCGAAGATAAGAAAGAGTTAATATTTAATTGGTCCTGTGATTAATGGATATGCATATATACAAATAGATGATCTAAGAAATCAGAACAAAAGCTCTGCCAGTATATTCTGAGGGTTTATTCTTGCTTGTGTTGAAAAGAAATTGAAAGCTATTTGATATTACATTTATGTTCGAGTTTTTATATTTCAATTTTATGTCTCCTTTCTTTCTTGAAAGAATTTCAACAATTCTTAGACATCAGAAATGACTTTTCTAAATAAAATCCTGTAAGGCCCTAAATATTTAGAGAATTTTAAGTTTATTTTAAAATTATTAAGAGATAACTTGTTATTTAAATATTATTAAAAGAACAGCAGTTCAGTAAGTAGACAAATGGTTCAGCTTTCATAACCTTTCTCTATGAAGCAGGGATGATGGTACACCTGCCTCATGGGGCTATGAGGATTAAATGAGATTAAACAAAGGGCTTAGCACAGTGCCAGGTACATAGTAAGCTTTTTCATAAATGTTAACTGTATACCTGTATGTAATGTATGTAGATAGAATACATAAAAGGAGTATGAACTTGCTTTGGTAAACATATCCATTACAAATATTTTTTAATCGAATTGGTTATCTCCATATGAGTATCATTTTATTCTGTGTTCTTAACTAAGACATGTAAGTTATTTTTATGTTACCTTTGAATTTTATCAGGGAGCTCATTAAAAAGTTTTCATGATGATGGGTTGTACTGTTCCAAATTCCCATTAGTAATTATTATTATTCTTTATTTTTTAATTTTTTATTATGGTATTATCGATACACACTTTTTTATATTGTATATTTTTATTAAGGTATTATTGATATACACTCTAATGAAGGTTTTCAATGGAAAAACAATGTGGTCACTACATTTATCCATATTATCAAGTCCCCACCCATACCCCAATGCAGTCACTGTCCATCAGTGTAGTAAGATGCCACAGATTCATAATTTGCCTTCTCTGTGCTACACTGTTTTCCCCATGATCCCCTACACCATCTATACTAAACATAATACCCCACAATCCCCTTCTCCCACCCTCCCTACCCACTCTCCCACACCCCTCCCCTTTGGTAACCACTAGTTCCTTCTTGGAGTCTCTGAGTCTGCTGCTATTTTGTTCCTTCAGTTTTGCTGTGTCGTTATATTCCACAAATGAGGGAAATCATTTGACATTTGTCTTTCTCTGCCTGGCTTATTTCACTGAGGATAATATCCTCCAGCTCCATCCATGTTGTTGCAAATGGCAAGATTTGTTTCTTTCTTAAGGCTGAATTGTATTCCATTGTGTATATGTACCACATCTTCTTTATCCATTCATCTACTGATGGATACTTAGGTTGTTCCCATATCTTGGCTATTGTAAAAAGTGCTGCAATAAACATAGGGGTGCATATGTCCTTTTGAATCTGAGAAGTTATATTCTTTCGGTAAATTCCAAGGAGTGGGATTCCCAGGAGTTAAATAGTATTTCTACTTTTAGTTTTTTGAGGAACCTTCATATTGCTTCCACAATGGTTGAACTAGCTTACATTCCCACCACCAGTGTAGGAAGGTTCCCCTTTCTCCATGTCCTCGCCAGCGTTTGTTGTTCTCAAGTCTTTTGGATGCTGGCCATCCTTACTGGTGTGAGGTGATATCTCATTGTGGTTTTAATTTGCATTTCCCTGATGATTAGTGATGTGGAGCATCTTTTCATGTGTCTGTTGGCCATCTGAATTTCTTCTTTGGAGAACTCTCTCTTCATATCCTCTGCCCATTTTTTAATTGGGTTCTTTGCTTTTTGGGTGTTGAGGCATGTAAGTTCTTTATATATTTTGGATGTTAACCCTTTGTCGGATATGTCATTTACAAATATATTCTCCTATACTGTAGGATACCTTTTTGTTCTGTTGATGGTGTCCTTTGTCATACAGAAACTTTTTAGTTTGATGTAATCTCATGAGTTCATTTTTGCTTTTGTTTCCCTTGCTCGAGGAGATGCATTCAGGAAGAAGTTGCTCATGCTTATATTCAGATTTTTGCTTATGTTGTCTTCTAAGAGTTTTATGGTTTCATGAGTTATGTTCAGGTCCTTTATCCATTTCAAGTTTACTTTTGTGTATGGAGTTAAACAATAATCCAGTTTCATTCTCTTGCATGTAGCTGTCCAGTTTTGCCAACAGCAGCTGTTGAAGAGGCTGTCATTTCCGCATTGTATGTCCATGGCTCCTTTATCATATATTAATTGCCCATATATGGTTGGGTTCATATCAGGGCTCTCTAGTCTGTTCCATTGGTCTGTGGGTCTGTTCTTGTGCCAGTACCAAATTGTCTTGAGTACAGTGGCTTTGTAGTAGAGCTTGAGGTTAGGGAGCATAATCCCCCCAGCTTTATTCTTCCTTCTCAGGGTTGCTTTGGCTATTCTGGGTCTTTTGTGATTCCTTGTGAATTTTAGAATGATTTTCTCTAGTTCGTTAAAGAATGCTGTTGGTATTTTGATAGGAATTGCATTAAATCTGTAGATTGCTTTAGGCAGGATGGCCATTTTGACAGTATGAATTCTTCCTATCCATGAGCATGGGATGTGTTTCCATCTATTGATATCTTCTTTAACTTCTCTCATGAGTGTCTTGTAGTTTTCAGAGTATAGGTCTTTCACTTCCTTGGTTAGGTTTATTCCTAGGTATTTTATTCTTTTTGATGCAACTCTGAATGGAATTGTTTTCCTGATTTCTCTCTCTGCTAGTTCATTGTTAGTGTATAGGAATGCCACAGATTTCTGCGTATTAATTTTGTATCTTGTAAGTTTACTGAATCCATATATTAGATCTAGAAGCTTTGGAGTGGATTCTTAAGGGTTTTTTATGTATAATATCATGTGTTCTGTGAACAGAGACAGTTTAACTTCTTCCTTGCCAATCTGGATGCCTATTATTTCTTTGTGTTGTCTGATTGCTGTGGCTAGGACCTCCAGTACTATGTTGAATAGAAGTGGGGAGAGTGGGCATCCTTGCCTTCTTCCTGATCATAAAGGAAAAGCTTTCAGCTTCTCGCTGTTAAGTATAATGTTGGCTGTGGGTTTGTCATATATGGCATTTATTATGTTGAGGTACTTGCCCTCTATACCCATTTTCTTGAGAGTTTTTATCATGAATGGGTGTTGAATTTTATCAAATGCTTTTTCTGCCTCTTTGGAGATGATCATGTGGTTTTTATCCTTCTTTTTGTTAATGTGTGGATGATGTTGATGAATTTTCGAATGTTGTACCATCCTTGCATCCTTGGAAGAAATCCTACTTGATCATGGTGTATGATCCTTTTGATGTTTTTCTTTAATTTGGTTTGCTAATATTTTGTTGAGTATTTTGCATCTATGTTCATCAGGGATATTGGTCTATAGTTTTCTTTTTTTGTGGTGTCTTTGCCTGGTTTTGGTATTAGAGTGATGGTGGCCTCATAGAATGAGTTTGGACGTGTTCCCTCTTCTTCTACTCCTTGGAAAACTTTAAGGAGGATGGGTATTAGGTCTTCACTAAATGCTTGATAAAATTCAGTGGTGAAGCCATCTGTCCCAGGCGTTTTGTTCTTAGGTAGGTTTTGATTACCAGTTCAATTTCGTTGCTGGTATTTGGTCTGATTAGATTTTCTGTTTCTTTCTGGGTCAGCCTTGGAAGGTTGTATTTTTCTAGAAAGTTGTCCATTTGTTAGGTTATCCAGTTTGTTAGTGTATAATTTTTCATAGTGTTCTCTAATAATTCTTTGTGTTTCTGTTGTGTCCATAGTGACTTTTCCTTTCTCATTTCTAGTTCTATTTATGTCAGTAGACTCTCTGTTTTTCTTGATAAGTCTGGCTAGGGGTTTATCTATTTTATTTTCTTGAAGAACCAGCTCCTGCTTTCATTGATTCTTTCTATTGTTTTATTCTTCTTGATTTTATTTATTTCCGCTCTGATCTTTAATATGTCTCTCTGTCTACTGAATTTTTTCTTCTTTTTCTAGTTTCATTAATTGTGAGTTTAAACTGCTCATATGGGATTGTTTTTTTTTTCCTGAGGGAGGCCTGTGTTGCAATATACTTCCTTCTTAACACGGCCTTCGTTGCATCCCACAGATTTTGCGCTGTTGAATTATTGTCATTTGTCTCCATATATTGCTTGATCTCTGTTTTTATTTGGTCATTGATCCATTGGTTATTTTGGAGCATGTTGTGAAGCCTCCATGTGTTTGGGATTTTTCTTTTTTTTTTGAGTAATTTATTTCTAGTTTCATACCTTTGTGGTCTGAGAAACTGTTAGTAAAAGTTCAGTTGGTTTGAAGTTACCGAGGCTGTTTTTGTGGCCTAGTAAATGATCAATTCTTGAAAATGTTCCATGTGCACCTGAGAAGAATGTGTGTTCTGCTGCTTTTGGGTGTAGAATTTTGTAAATGTCTGTTAGTTCCATCTGTTCTGATGTGTTGTTCAGTGCTTTTGTCTCCTTACTCATTTTCTGTCTGGTTTATCTGTCCTTCAGAGTGAGTGGAGTTTTGAAGTCTCTTAGAACGAATGTATTGCATTCTATTTCTCCTTTTAATTCTGTTAGTATTTATTTCACATATGTAGGTGCTCTTGTGTTGGGCTCATAGATATTTATAATGGCTATATCGTCTTGTTGGATTGACTCTTTTATCATTGTGTAATGTCCTTCTTTGTCTCTTGTGACTTTCTTTGTTTTGAAGTCTATTTTGTCTGATACAAGTACTGCAAGTCCTGCTTTTTTCTCCCTATTAATTGCATGAAATATCTTTTTCCATCCCTTCACTTTTAGTCTTTGTATGTCTTTGGGTTTAATGTGAGTCTCTTTAGGCAGCATATAGATGGTTATTGTTTTTTCATCCATTCAGTGACTCTGTGTCTTTTGATTGTTGTATTCAGTCCATTTACATTTAGGGTTTTTATCGATAAGTATATACTTATTGGCATTGCAGGCTTTAGATTCATGGTTACCAAAGGTTCAAGGTTAACTTCCTTCCGATGTAAGATACTAACTTAACTCACTTAATATGCTGTTACAAACACAATCTAAAGGTTCT
Source organism: Smutsia gigantea (assembly GCA_032199065.1). Taxonomy (NCBI): domain Eukaryota; kingdom Metazoa; phylum Chordata; class Mammalia; order Pholidota; family Manidae; genus Smutsia; species Smutsia gigantea. The sequence continues at coordinate 24,759 of JAVSCE010019153.1, forward strand.
TTTTTCTTTCTTTCTTCTCCATTTTTTATATATTAGGTATCATATTCTGTTCTCTTTGCCTATCCCTTGATTGGCTTTGGGGATAGTTAATTTAATTTTGCATGTGCTTAGTAATTAGCTCTTCTACTTTCTTTTCTGTGGTTTTATTACCTCTAGTGACACCTATTAAATCTTAGGAACACTTCCATCTATAGCAGGCCCTCCAAAATACACTGTAGAGATGTTTTGTGGGAGATAAATTCTCTCAGCTTTTGCTTATCTGGAAATTGTTTGATCTCGCCTTCAAATTTAAATGATAATGTTGCCAGATAAAGTATTCTTGGTTCAAGGCCCTTCTGCTTCATTGCATTAAATACATCATGCCACTCCCTCCTGGCCTGTAAGGTTTCTGCTGAGAAGTCTGATGATAACCTGATGGGCTTTCCTTTGTATGTGATCTTATTTCTCTCTCTGGCTGCTTTTAATAGTCTGTCCTTATCCTTGATCTTTGCCATTTTAATTACTATATGTCTTGGTGTTGTCTTCCTTGGGTCCCTTGTGTTGGGAGATCTGTGCATCTTCATGGCCTGAGAGACTATTTCCTTCCCCAGATTGGGGACGTTTTCAGCAGTTACCTACCTCCTCAAAGACACTTTCTGTCCGTTTTACTCTCTTCTTCCTCTGGTACCCCTATAATGCGAATATTGTTTTGTTTGGATTGGTCACACAATTCTCAATATTATTTTATTCTTAGAGATCCTTTTTTCTCTCTGTGCCTCAGCTTCTTTTCATTCCTCTTCTCTAGTTTCTATTTCATTTATTATCTCCTCCACCATATCCAGTCTGCTTTTAATCCCCTCCATTGTGCTCTTCAATGATTGTATCTCCGACCAGAATTAATTCCTTAGTTTTTGAATATCTCTCTGTACCTCCATGAGCATGTTAATGATTTTTTTTTGAACTCCCTTTCAGGAAGAGTCATGAGGTTGATGTCATCTAAGTCTTTCTCAGGAGTGGTATTAATAATTTTACTCTGAACCAGATTCCTTTGGCATTTTATATTTGCGAATGGTGCCCTGTAGTGCCCAGAAGCTCTACTCTGGAGCTGCTCTGCCCCTGAAGCAATGTCAGGGGTCTTAGGGGAGTTGTATTGGTGCCTGGAGGGAGGAAAGAGCTGTTTCCTGCTACCTGGCTGCTTTGCCTGTCTCCACTGCCTGAGGCAGTGAGCTGAGCATATAGGTGTATTCCTCTATGCTTTGCGTTTTTAGTTGCTGTAGACAGATCTTCCCTCTGGCTAGGCTAACGCCAGGGTAGGGTTTGCCAGTTTGTGAGCCAGGTGGGGCTGCTCGAAGGAAAGGTGGAGGCGGTTGTGTATCATGGAGGGGGTCCTTGGAGCTGTGTAGCCAGCCATGGAGCTGGAGCACCTGAAGATCATCTAAGGAGGAAGATTTCTTTTTCCTCCTTAAATATGAGAGTCTGTATGGCAAAGCTCCCAACCTGCTGGGCAGAGTGCACCCGGACAATTTTGTCTACCTATCCTCTCTCTGGAGCAGTAAGCTCTGTGCAATCCTTGCCCCTTTAGCAGCCTTCTTGCCAAGGGCTTCCTTGTTAGGAAGTCTCTCAGACTGTCTACCATTCTTTTGTCCTAGAGCAGCTGGGTATGGATCCCTGCTTTCTACAAGCGGCTGGAATCTCAGTCTCCCCAGGAATTCTGCCTGTCTTAGCTTTCCAACTGCATAATCATGAGAGTATCATGCAAGCACCATGAATTGTAGGTTTGTGCTCCCAGAACAGATCTCCCAAGTTAGGTATTCAGCAGTCCCAGGCCTTCACTCCCTCCCTGCTTGGTTTGTCTTCCTCCCGGCAGTGAGCTGGGGTGGGGGAAGGACTTGGGTTCCGCCTGGCCACAGCTTTGGTATGTTACTCTGTTCTGTGAAGTCTGCTCTTTTCTCCAGGTGTATGCAGTCTGGTATTTTTGTGGCCTAGTATATGAACTATTCTTGGAATTGTTCCATGTGCACTTCAGAAGAATGTGTATCCTGTTGCTTTTGGATGGAGTGTTCTGTAGATGTTCATTAGGTCCATGTGGTGTAAAATGTTCAGTGTCTGTGTCTCCTTATTTATTTTCCATCTGGTTGATCTGTCCTTTGGAGTGAGTGGTGTGTTGAAGTTTCCTAAAATGAATGTAGTGCATTCCATTTTCCCCTTTAATTCTGTTAGTATTTGTTTCACATATGTAGTTGCTCCTGTTTTGGGTGCATAGATATTTATAATATTTATATCCTCTTTTTGGACTGACCTCTTTATCATTATGTAATGTCCTTTGTTTTTACTTTGTTTTGAAGTCTATTTTGTCTCATACAAGTACTGCAACTACTACTTTTTTCTCCCTGTTACATGAAATATCTTTTTCCATCCTTTTGCCTTTAGTCTGTGTATGTCTTTGTGTTTGAAGTGAATCTCTTGTAGGCTCCATATAAACGGGCCTTTTTTTTATCCATTCAGTGACTCTCTGTCTTTTGATTGGTGCATTCAGACCATTTACATTTAGAGTGATTATCAATAGGTATGTACTTATTGCCATTACAGGCTTTAGAATCGTGGTTACCAAAGGTTCAAGGGTAATTCTCTTACTATCTAACAGTCTAATTTAACTCACTTAGTATGCTATTACAAACACAATCTAAAGGTTCTGGTTTTTTTCCTCCTTTTTCTTCCTCCTCCAATCTTTATATATTAGGTATCACATTCTGTAGTCTTTGTCAATCCCTTGATTGACTTTGTGGGTAGTTGATTTAGTTTTGCATCTGCTTAGTTAAGTAAAGTTCTACTTTCTTTACTGTGGTTTTATTTCCCTGGTGACAGCTCTGTGACCTTAGGAACACTTTCATCTATAGCAGTGCCTCCAGACTACAGTGTAGAGGTTGTTTGTGGGAGGTAAATTCAGCTTTTGCTTATCTGAAAATTGTGTTTTCAGCAATTACTTCCTCAAAGACACTTTCTATTCACTTTTGTCTCCTTCTTCTGGTACCCCTGTAATGCGAATAGTGTTCTGTTTGAATTGGTCACACAGTTCTCTCAATATTCTTTCATTACTAGAGATCCTTTTTTCTCTCTGTGCCTCAGCTTCTTCTGTATTCCTCTTCTCTAATTTCTGTTCCATTTACTGTCTCCTAGTACATCTACTCTGCTTTTTAATCCGTCTATTGTATGTTTCATTTCAGGTATGGAATTTCTTAATGATTGAATCTCCATTCTAAATTTGTCCCTGTGTTCTTGAATATTTTTCTGAACCTCCATGAAAATGTTCATGATTTTTATTTTGAACTCTCTTTCTGGAAGATTGGTGAGTTCAGTTTCACTCGGCCCTTTTTCTGGTGTTTGTGAGATTTTGGTCTGAACCAGGTTCCTTTGACATTTCATATTTGTATGTGGCACCCTCTAGTCCACAGAAGCTGTAGTCTCTGGAGCTGTTCAGCCCCTGGAGTGATGTCTGGGGTTGCAGAGGAGCGGCACTTCTGCATGGTGGTGGAAAGAGCTTTTTTCTGCTTCCTGCAGTGCTTTTCTCCATTGTCCATTCCAGTGGGTTGAGCACACAGGTGTAAGCCTCTGTGCTTTGTGTTTGTAGCTGCCGTAGGTGGCGCCTCCCTCTGGCTGGCCTGACACCAGGGCAGGGACTGCTAGTTTGTGAGCCAGTGCCTGCAGGCCAGGAGGAAGGCGCAGCATTCTGTGTATCACAGTGGGGGGCCCCGGAGCTATGGAGCCAGCCTGGGGGATGGAGCCCCTGGAGCTCCCAAAAGTTCCCAATCTGCTGGGCAGAGTGTGCCCAGGCAATTTTGTCCACCTATCCTTTCTCCTGAGCAGCAAGCTCTGTGTAATCCTTGCCCCTATAGCAGCTCTCTCACTGTTAGGAAGTCCGCCCACCTTTCCATCCAGAGCAGTCGGAAGTGGATCCCTGTTTTCCATAAACACATGGAATCTCATTTTCTCAAAGTATTCTGCCTGTCTTAGCTTTCCAACCCCCTTATCTCCAGAACACCATGTAATGTAGGTTGTGCTCTCAAAGGAGATCTCCAGGGCTGGGTGTTCAGTAGTCCTAACCTTAACACCCCCTACCAGCTTTGTTTCTCTTCCACCCCCTGGTGAGATGGGTGGTGGGAGTGCTTGGGTCCAGCCTGATCAAGGGTGTGGTACGTTACCTGGTTTCATGAGGTCTGCTCTTTTCTCCAGGTGTATGCAGTCTGGCACAGCCTTCTTTCCTGTTGCTCTTTTAGGATCAGTTGTACTAAGTATATTTTTGTATTATATGTAGTTTTGTGAGGAGTTCTCTGTCTCCCCTCTCATGCCGCCATCTTTAATCCAACATGAATGTTTTGCAACTGAAATATTTAAGTGTATTAATTTGTTAGGCTACCATAACAAAGTACCATGAACTGGGTCGCTTTAATAATAGAAATGTATTACCTCATAGTTCTGGGGATAGAAATCCAAGATCAAAGTGTCAGCATGCTTGGCTCCTTCTAAATGGTATGAGGGAAGGATCTGTTAGACCTCTGTCCAAGCTTTTCGTCATTTACTCACAATTTTAACATTCTTTCACATGGCGTTCTCCCTGTTTGCCTGTTGTTGAGCAGATTTCCCCTTTTATTAGGACATAAGTCATATTAGGGGTGTACTGTACTCCCATTATGACTTCATCTTAACTAATTACATCCTCAGTTGACCCTGTTTTCAAATGAACACACATTCTGAAATACTGATTATTAGGACTTCAACCGAGGAATTTTGGGGGAATGGAGTTCATTCCTTGAGATTTTGAGATTTGTAGATGAAAGAGGATACAGAGGAACATGATAATGTTTATATTTTCACTCAAGTAGTTGTTTTGGAATTTTTTTTATATAATTAATTTTGGTATCATTAATCTACAATTACATGTGCAATATTATGGTTATTAAACTACCCCCTTCATCAGGTCCCCCCCACCAACCCCATTACAATCATTGTCCATCAGCATAGTGAGATGCTATAGAATCATTACTTGTCTTCTCTGAGTTGTACAGCCCACCCCGTGCCCCCCCAACATTACGTCTGCTAATCGTAGTGCTCCTTTTCCCCCTTGTCTCTCCTTTCCGACCCATCCTCCTCAGTTCCTTTCCCTTTCGTAACTATTAGTCCGTTCTTGGGTTCTATAAGTTTGCTGCTGTTTTGTCCCTTTGGTTTTTTTCTGTGTTCTTATACTCCACATATGAGTGAGATCATTTGATATTTGTCTTTTTCCTCTTGGCTTATTTCACTAAGCATAATACGCTCTAGCTCCATCCATGTTGTTGCAAACGGTAGGTTTTGTTTTCTTCTTAAGGCTGAATAATATTCCATTGTGTATATGTACCACATCTTCTTTATCCCGTATCTACTGATGGACACTTGGGTTGCTTCCATTTCTTGGCTATTGTAAATAGTGCTGCGATAAACATAGGGGTGCATATGTCTTTTTGAAACTGGGCTGCTGCATTCTTAGGGTAAATTCCTAGGAGTGGGATGCCTGGATCAAATGGTATTTCTATTTTGAGTTTTTGAGGAACCTCCATACTGCTTTCCACAATGGTTGAACTAATTTGCATTCCCACCAGCAGTGTAGGAGGGTTCCTTTTTCTCCACATCCTTGCCAACATTTGTTGTTTGTGTTTTGGATGTTGGCCATCCTTACTGGTGTGAGGTGATATCTCACTGTGGTTTTAATTTGCATTTCTCTGATGATTAGCGATGTGGAGCATCTTTTTATATGCCTGTTGGCCACCTGAATTTCTTCTTTAGAGAAATGTCTATTCATGTCCTGTGCCTATTTCTGAATTGGATTATTTGCTTTTTGTTTGTTGAGGTGCATGAGTTCTTTATATATTTTGGATGTCAACCCCTTATCAGATACATCATTTATAAATATATTCTCCCATACTGTAGAATGTCTTTTTGTTCTACTGATGGTGTCCTTTGCTGTACAGAAGCTTTTCAGCTTGATATAGTCCGACTTGTTCATTTTTGCTTTTGTTTCCCTTGCCTGGGGAGATATGTTCATGAATAAGTCGCACATGTTTATCTCCAAGAGATTTTTGCCTATATTTTTTTCTAAGAGTTTTATGGTTTCATGACTTACATTCAGGTCTTTGATCCATTTGGAGTTGACTTTTGTGTATGGGGTTAGAGAGTAGTCCAGTTTCATTCTCTTACACGTAGCTGTCCAGTTTTTCCAACACCAGCTGCTGGAAAGGCTGTCATCTCCCCATTGTATATCTAAGGCTCCTTTATCATATATTAATTGACCGTATATGTTTGGGTTAATGTTTGGATTTTCTATTCTGTTCCACTGGTCTGTGGGTCTGTTTTTGTGCCAATACCAAATTGTCTTGATTACTGTGGCTTTGTAGTAGAGCTTGAAGTCAGGGAGCATAATTCCCCATTTTATTCCTCCTTCTCAGGATTGCTTTTACTATTCGGGGTCTTTTGTGGTTCCATATGAATTTTAGAGTTATTTGTTCTAGTTCATTGAAGAAAGCTTTTGGTATTTTGCTAGGGATTGCATTGAATCTGTAGATTGCTTTAGGTAGTATAGCCATTTTGACAGTATTTATTCTACCTAGTCAAGAGCATGGGATGCATTTCCATTTGTTAGTATCCTCTTTATTTTCTCTTGGGAGTGTCTTGTAGTTTTCAGGGTATAGGTCTTTCATGTCCTTTGTTAGGTTTATTCCTAGGTATTTTATTCTTTTGGATGCAATTGTGAATGGAATTGTTTTTCTGATTTCTCTTTCTGTTAGTTCATCATTAGTGTATAGGAAAGCAACAGATTTCTGTGTGTTAATTTTGTATCCTGCAACTTTGCTGTATTCAGATATTAGTTCTAGAGTTTTGGAGTGGAGTATTTAGGGTTTTTTTATGTGCAATATCATGTCATCTGCAAATAGTGACAATCTGACTTCTTCTTTACCAAACTGGATGCCTTGTATTTCTTTGTTTTGTCTGATTGCTGTGGCTAGGACCTCCAGGTCTGTGTTGAATAACAGTGGAGAGAGTGGGCATCCCTGTCTTGTTCCCGATCTTAGATGAAAAGCTTTCAGCTTCTCGCTGTTAAGTATGATGTTAGCTGTGGGTTTGTCATATATGGCCTTTATGATGTTGAGGTACTTGCCCTCTATACCCATTTTGTTGAGAATTTTCATCATGAGTGGTCCTGAATTTTGTCAAATGCTTTTTCAGCATCTATGGAGATGATCATGTGGTTTTTGTTCTTCTTTTTGTTGATGTGATGGACGGTGTTGATGGATTTTCGAATATTGTACCATCCTTGCATCCCTGGGATGAATCCTACGTGATTATGGTGTATGATCCTCTTGATGTATTTTTGAATTCGTTTTGCTAATATTTTGTTGAGTATTTTTGCATCTACGTTCATCAGCGATATTGGTCTGTAATTTTCTTTTTTGATGAGGTCTTTGCCCAGTTTTGGTATTAGAGTGATGCTGGTTTCATAGAATGAGTTTGGAACTATTCCCTCCTTTCCTATTTTTTGGAAAACTTTAAGGAGAATGGGTGTTATTTCTTCTGTATATGTCTGGTAGAATTCAGAGGTGAATCCTTCTGGTCTGGGAGTTTTGTTCTTGGGTAGTTTTTTGGTTACTGATTCAATTTCATTGCTGGTGATTGGTCTGTTTAGTTTTTCTGTTTCTTGTTTGGTCAGTCTTGGAAGGTTGTATTTTTCTAAGAAGTTGTTCATTTCTTCTAGGTTTTCCAGCTTGTTAGCATATAGATTCTCATAATATTCTCTTATAATTCTTTGTATTTTTGTGGGGCCCGTCATTATTTTTCCTTTCTAATTTCTGATTATGTGTGTATATTCTCTTTTTTTCTTAATGAGTCTGGCTAGGGGTTTATCTATTTTGTTTGTTTTTTCAAAGAACCAGCTCTTGGTTTCATTGATTTTTTTCTATTGTTTTATTCTTCTCCATTTTATTTATTTCTTTTCTGATCTTTATTATGTCCCTCCTTCTGGTTACTTTGGGCCTCATTTGTTCTTCTTTTTCCAATTTCAGTAATTGTGTCTTTAGACTATTCATTTGGAAATGTTCTTCCTTCTTTAAATAGGCCTGGATTGCAATATACTTTCCTCTTAGAACTGCCTTTGCTGTGTCCCATAGAAGTTGTGGCTTTGTGTTGTGGTCATTAGTCTCCATAAATTCTTTCATTTCTGTTTTGATTTGGTTGTCAACCCATTGATTAATTAGGAGAATGTTGTTAAGTCTCCATGTATTTGTGAGCCTTTTTGATTTCTTTCTAAAATTTATTTCTAGCTTTATACCTTTGTGATCTGAGAAGTTGGTTGGTAGGATTTCAATCTTTTTGAATTTACTGAGGTTCTTTTTGTGGCCTAGTTATGTGGTCTATTCTGGAAAATGTTCCATGTGCACTTGAGAACAATGTGTATCCTGTCGCTTTTGGGTGCAGAGTTCTTTAGATGTCTGTTAGGTCCAACTGTTCTAGTGTGTTGTTCAGTGCCTCTGTTTCTTTACTTATTTTCTGTCTGGTTGATCCATCCTTTGGTGTGAGTGGTGTGTTGAAGTCTCCTAAGATGACTGCATTGCTTTCTATTTCCTCCTTTAATTCTGTTAGTATTTGTTTCATATATGCCGGCGCTCCTGTGTTGGGTGCATATATTTAAAATGGTTATATCCTCTTGTTGGACTGACCCCTTTATCATTATGTAATGTCCTTCTTTACCTCTTACTACTTTCTTCTTTTTGAAGTCTATTTTGTCTGATACAAGTACTGCAACACCTGCTTTTTTCTCCCTGTTGTTTGCATGAAATATCTTTTTCCATCCCTTCATCTTTAGTCTGTGTATATCTTTGGGTTTGAGGTGAGTCTCCTATAACAGCATATAGATGGGTCTTAGTTTTTTATCCATCCAGTAACTCTGTGTCTTTTGATTTGTGCATTCAGTCCATTTACATTTAGGGTGATTATCGATAGATATGTACTTACTGCTGTTGCTGGCTTTAGATTCGTGGTTACCAAAGGTTCAAGGGTAGCTTCTCTACTATCTAACAGTCTAATGTAACTTTCTTGTTAAGCTATTGTAAACACAGTCTGATGATTCTTTATTTCTCTCCTTTCTTATTCTTCCTCCTCCATTCTTTATATACTAGTGTTTTATTCTTTGCCTTTCGTTAGTATTTGGATGATCTGTTTTCTTTGCTATGATTTTGTTTTCTCTGGTGACCTCTTTTTAGCCTTAGGAGTGCTGCCATCTAGAGCAGTCCCTTTAAGATATCCTGAAGGAGTGGCTTATGGGAGGCAAATTCCCTCAGTTTTCGCTTGTCTGGAAATTGTTTAATCCCTCCCTTAAATTTAAATGATAATCGTGCTGGATACAATACTCTTTGTTTGAGGCCGTTCTGTTTCATTACGTTAAATATGTCATGCCATTCTCTTCTGGCCCGTAAGGTTTTTGTTGAGAAGTCTGATGATAGTCTGATGAATTTTCCTTTGTAGGTGATATTTCTTCTCTTTCTTACTGCCTTTAATACCCTGTCCTTATCTTTGATCTTCGCCATTTTAATTATTATGTGTCTTGGTGTGTTCTTCCTTGGTTCCCTTGTGTTGGGAGATCTGTGGGCTTCCATGATCTGAGAGATTATTTTCTTCCCCAGGTTGGGGAAGTTTTCAGCAATTATTTCTTCAAAGACACTTTCTATCCCTTTTTCTCTCTCTTCTTCCTCTGGTATTCCTATAATGCGAATATTGTTCCGTTTGGATTGGTCACACAGTTCTTTTAAAATTCTTTCATTCCTAGAGATCCTTTTATCTCTCTCTGCCTCAGCTTCTCTGTATTCCTGTTCTCTGATTTCTATTCCATTAACAGTCTATTGCATCTCATCCAGTCTGCTGCTAAGCCCGTTGATCGCTTGTCTCATCTCTGCATTGTCTTTCCTCACTTTCCTCACTTCCTCCCTTAGCTCTTGCATATTTTTGTGTAGATCCATCAGTATGGTTATGACTTTTATTCTGAATTCTTTTTCAGGAAGATTGTCCATGTCCATCCCTTCAGACTCCCTCTTTGGTGTAGTCTGGTCTGTGGTTTTCTGGGTAAGTTTTGTTTCTATCATATTTCTCTGTCTTTTCATGGTGAAAGAAGTAGTCAGAAAAAGAAAAAAAGAAGAAAGGGAAAATAGAGAAAAAAAAAAGCCTGCCAGGTATAGTTTCTGTTACGGTCCTGTAGGTAGCGCTGCTGCTCCACTGTTCTGCTGCCATGCCACTCTGCCTGGCCCTTTGTGACTCTGGCCGGGGAGGGAACGAATGGGAGGCTGCTGATTTCTTTGGGAAGTCTCCGTGCGACTGCTTTTCCAAGCCACAGTCCAAGGGGACCAAAATTCCCCAGGGCTCCAGCCTGCTTGGCTGAGTGCGCCGGGATCATCCTGCCCCTCTGTTGGGCCCTTGTCTCTTTAAGACCCCTTAAAAAGTGTGCGCTTTTCTTTTGTCCTTGGGAACCGGTTGGGTGGACCTGCTTTCTTGGATTCTGCAGCTCTGTCTCTGCCATCTCCAATACACCATGCCAAGTGTGTCAGTGCTTCCTGCGCAGATCACCAGTACTGGTTATTTGGCGGGCCTGAGCTTCAACTCCCTCCTAGCTCTGAATCCTCTCTTCCCACTGGTGCCCTGGATTGGGGGAGTGCTCGGGTCCCGTGGTTCATGGCTTCATATCTTACCTGCCTCACCGGGTGCCGAGTCCTCTCAGGTGTAGCTGCAGGCTGTTGTCATCCTGTATCTTCTGGTCTCTTTTTTAGGAATAGTTGTATTTGCTGTATTTTCATAAATATATTTGGTTTTTGCAGGTTTCCGCCACCCTGCTCACGCCACCATCTTCCCAGAAGTCCCTCAGTTGTTTTGGAATTTTGAATACAATGCAGCTTTTAAAAGTTGCTAGTTTTATGAATATGTTGCTGATGGTATCTCTGTAGTATTATCTTTACACCCAAAGGACAGTATATTCTTTATTGTTAGTTTTCTTGGTTTATGAGGTTCTCAGACCATATTGTTATTAATGACTGTATCTTCTTACCAGGTTTAAACCTTGGTCAGCATAAGAGTTTAATAGATCATCTTGTATATTTTGTGATTGTTTATCGAAGAAATGTTTAGGTGTACTGTTTTAAATCAACCTGGGTAATAGTCGATTCTCAGGAGGATTTTCATGGTCATTCCTGGGCATGTACATATGCAGAGCTGCAGAATTTTGAGTTCCCACTGTGCACATTTCCAGCTGAGGTTCAACAAAGCAGTGCTTTGCTTTCTTGTTTCAGCTCTCATACTGTAAACAAGTGTCCTTTTTGTGGTATTTTTAATGCCATGATTTTTGCACTTTTGCATTTTTTGTTGGTGATTTCACATTTAAAATGTCCCGCCCCCTAACATAGTGGTGAAGTGCTTAGAAGGCTGTGATACGCCTTACAGAAAATATATTGAGGCATGAGTTATACAATGCTGTTGGCTATAGTGCTGTTGACTGTGTATTCAATACTAATGAATCAACAGTATTTGTTAATGTCTTCAAAAAGATGTCTTTAAAAAGAAACACACATAAAACGAGGTTAGTATTGATCATTTGACAAAAATGTTGTAATCAGAAGCTTTTAGGCAATTAACCCAGTATTTTCCCTAGAGGCAGTGATTCAGTATTTGCTACATAAGTACTTGGGTGACTTAATAGAACATAACTATTGTGAATAATGAGAATCAATTGTATTCCCAACTAGACTAAAATAAAAAGACCAAAATTATAAGTGGGATAATGATGAGTTTTCCTAGAAAGATAGTACGGTAGTGAAATGTATCATCAATATTTAGAATTCTTCAGTTTTTTTCATATGTTGTGCAGAATTCTGCATCATCTTTCCTGAAGGTATAAAAGAAGTTTGGAGTCACCAGTTTTGCAGCTTTTATTTTTCTCTTTTCATCGCTTTCATTGACCGCAGTTGAGAACACAGAATTTTTCATTTTCTGTCCATAATGGCAGAGAAGAAAATTGACAGAAGGTGATAATTATTGGACATATCAGAAGGTGAATGTAAATAGCACCAGTGTAAGATAATGGTGAATTTGCTCATGTAAGTGAGCTCCTACTAAGAGGTGAGTCTGGAGATGATATTCTGCATGAATTTTGACAAACTCAGGGTCCCAAAGGAAACAGAGTATTCTTAGTTATTCAACAGGAAGCATTTTACCATACAACATTTTAAAACAAGAACTGGACCTATCCTGTATTGCTAAAAGGTTGTAGCAGTAATCTTTCTTTTATGAGGTTTGTGCAGCAAAATTTATTTGATGCAGTTTGTAAGAGAACAAATGCTGAAATCAGATGTGCATACAAAGGTGAATAGATGATATAGAAATGAAAACTTATTAGGTTGTACATTTAAGTGGTTTTTATAAATCTAAAAATGACTATTTTGCATTTATGGAGCAAACAAAATAGACTTTTTCTTAACAGAATGATATGCTTAATAGATGAATTTTTTTGAAACAGAAAATCAGTTTTCAAAAATACTGCATTTTTTAACAATGCAAAGTGAAAGAAAAACCAGAAGTTATGATGATCTAGACCTATTAGTATTTGGAGTATATCTGCTTTCAGTATTTACAAGATGGATTATGTTACAATTCTCTAATTCTTTGTCTTTTCTGTTTCTGCTCTTGTCTTCAAATACATATTTTTCCTTCTCAAGACAGTCTCCTCTATTTATGTTTTCTTTCCTTTTTGTGCCTTACAAAACTAGATACTCCTTTTTTATTCCTTGAAGAGAAATACTGTGAACCATAAGTACTGATATGAACAGTACTATTTTTTCAGACTTTCATATGAGCCTTTTGAAGCTTAAGGAGAAATAGCAAAATGACCAACAGTTAACATTTGTTATCTTTTTATCTGTGTGCATTTGTATTTTTTAAACAGATACCTTATTTCTGAATTATGATTGACCAATGATCATGTATTGTTTTTAAAACTTTTCTAACAAGTTTAGCACCATAAGTTCATAATTTGAACATCTCTTTGTAGCCCCTCCTTATCAAAGGAATCAATTATTTTTAGTGGCTTACCTGGCAAGTTTTTCTTAATGTTTTCTATTTTGTTCCTTATATATCCATACTTACCCTAAATTGAAGTGAATTTAGTTCCCCCTTATCTCTCCCTTTTCTAAAACTGTGCTACTTGACCTTGAAAGGCAAATGTAGCTTGGTGATTAAAACTTTAGAGTTAGCATAGGACCTGGTACATAGTGAACACTCAATAAATGTTAGCTGTTGGACTTGGTATGAATTGTAGTTTCTTCTCTTTCTCACAAAGGCCCATCATTGGGCCAGGCTTTCTAGTGAATGTGTTTTGCTGGGTTCATTTATTCCCTCTTCATTCTTCCTTATTGTTTTCTTTTCAGTTCATCTTGTTTTGAACATTAAACTAGAATTTGACCTCCATGTGAAAAGTAACAATACACCCTGATCTGACTTTCTAGCATACTGAGAGAAATGGTTGAGGCTTTTCATTTTGAGGAGCCATTTCGAAAAAATTAATAAAATTAAAAAATTGTACAGAGAATTTATCAGTTCTATGTATTTGTTTTCTGAAGTCTATTAAATGCTGTTCCTAAGACTTATAGCTGTTTTGTTTCTTTAATAATGCATTTCTGAAATAGTTATCTATTCTCAAATTAGGTATCTCAGTAATTTGATGGAGTTAAAATTCAGGAAGTACCAAAATTTAAGTTTTTAGTATGTAGAAAGACATTAAAAAGCCTGGGTCACTTTTAAAGCGAAAACATTGGTTTTAATACATTGTTTTAAATATTCTCTAATGTTCTATTTAATTTGTTTATATTTGTTTTTTGTTTTGAGTAGAGAATGTATTCACATGGTTCAAAGATAAAAGCAATGTAAATACACATTGAGAAGTTTTACTCTTAGGTTTGACCACCCTATTTATTTCCTGTCTCTGCATCCCCTATAGGTAACTATGTTTATTAGTTTTTTGTATATCTTTCCAAAATTACTTCTTGTAGATGTAAGCAAGTCTGAATATATGTTTTCTTTCTTCTTCCTTACACAAAAAAATTGCAAGTCATGTACACTATTCCATGTTTTCATTTTTTTTTTCTCCTTTGGTCTTAACATATCAGCATGTAAAAAATCTCCTCATTATTTTTTTTGTAGAGCATAGTATTCCAACATGTAGATGGAATCCTTTATTGATGGATGCTTGGAATAGTTCCAGTCTTTTGTTATTATATACAGTAGTTAATATAAATACACATTCACACATACACAAACGCACATGTATGTGTGTGTATTTGTAATCTACCTTCCTAGGTTTTCCATCTGGGGCCTGCCTAGACAAAAGTCAGATTAAGAGAAAAAACAAGTTTTTTAACACTTGCATTGCATTTACACATGTGAGAACAGTAATGAGTCATTTAAAGGGGTGCTACAACATGGGCTTATATAGTGTCTTAAAATAGCAAAGTTTAGAGAAGTAACAAAACAAAAAGAACTTTGACTTGTTGGGGTGGTAAGTTGTGGGAAAGTAAATATGTGGAGGAGCTAATGGGAAGATAAGGGCTTTGGAAGTTTGTTACATAGGTTCTGCTGGTTCTGTCTTTGAGCTGATAAAGGTCTAAAGTTGTCTCTGTGATTAACTTCTCTCCTTCCTGGTAGAAAGGGAAAGACACCTTTACAAATTTATGTCCTTTTAGTCAAATAAATGGAGGGCAGAGAGCTTTTCTTATATCTGGTTCTACTTAATGGCCTTAAGCTCAAAATAATCCTATGCCAAAGTGGAATATTTGGGGGTGGTGTAAGTCAGCAACATTTTAGTACTTAGTTGTATCAGTAGGATAATTTCCTGGAAATGTAATTGCTAGGTCCAAAAGGTAAATGCATATGTTTTGTTAGGTATTGCTACATTCCTCTCCATAAAGGTGGTTCTCTTTGTACACCCACTATCAATATATAAGAGTGCCTTTTCCCTCAACAGATTGTTATCAAACTTCTGGATTTTTATTCAGGTAAAAAATTTTATCTTCATGTGTGAGGTTTTTAATGAGCTTTTTTTACATTAATAAATTCTATTTTTTAGGGTAATTTTAGATTCATGGCAAAACTAAGGAGGAAGTGTGCAGAATTCCAATGTATCCCATCCCTTCCCACTTGTAACCTCCCCAACAATCCAAAGCCTGTACCACAGTGGCAAATTCATCAACATTAGTGACCCCACATTAACACATCATTAGCTTTTGAAGCACATAGTTTACATTAGTGTTCCCTCTTTGTTTTGTATATTCTATGGATTTTGACAAGTGCATAATGACATGTGGTATTGCATAGAATAGTATTATACAGAATAATTCCACTACTCTTAAAGTCCTCTGTGCTCTGCCTATTCATCTCTCCCTTTCCCTTGAACCTAGTAACCACTAATCTTTTTACTATTTCTAAAGTTTTGCCTTTTCCAGAATGGCATATAGTTGGAATCAGCTTTAAGACTTGATAATTCATTTCTTTTTAGTGTTGAATAGTATTCCATCATCTGGATGCCACCATAGTTGATTCATTTTGGTTGCTTCCAGGTTTTGGCAGTTGTCAGTAAAGGTGCTTAAATATCCATGTGCAGGTTTTTTTTTTAAATTGAAGTATTGTTAATATACAATCTTATATGGGTTTCAAATATATAACACAGTGGTTCAACAGTTACCCATATTATTAAATCCTTACCCCCATTAATGTGGTTACTGTCTGTCAACAGAGAAAGCTGTTACAGAATTGTTGACTATATTCTCCATGTTCTACTACTATCTGCATGGCCAAGAGTATAATTTTATATTATAATCTAAATATATTATGATTGAGAATGTTTGTGCCCCTTTATTGCCCTCACCCTCCCTATCCACCAACCTCAACCCATCCCACATGGTAACCACTAGTCACTTCTCAGTGTGTCTGAGTCTACTGCTGTTATATTCATTGTTTTGCTTTGTTTTATATTCCACAAATAAGTGAAATCATATGGTTATTTGTCTTTCTTCATATGGCTTATTAAACTGAGCATGATACCCTCTAGATCCATCAATGTTGTTCCAAGTGGCAGCATTTGGTTTTCTTTTTTTATGGCTGAATAATATTCCATAGTGTACATGTATCACATCATCTTTATCCATTCATCTATTGATGGACACTTAAGTTGTTTCTGTATCTTGGCTATTGTAAATAATGCAGTGATAAATATAGAGGTGCATATATCTTTTTGACTCAGGGATTTTATTTTCTTTGGGTAAATTCCTAGAAGTGGAATTATTGGGATGAATGGTGTTTCTGTTTATAGTTGTTTTTTTAAAATTATTTAATTATTTTTATTTTGGTATTGTTAATTTACAATCACTTGAACAACATTATGGTTACTAGACCCCTATTATCAAGTCCCCCCCCACATACCTCACTACAGTCACTGTCCATCAGCATAGTAAGATGCTATAGAATCATTACTTGTATTCTCTATAAATACTGCCTTTCCCTTGTCCCCCGCCGCTGCATTATGTATGCTAATTCTAATGCCCCTTTTCCCCCTTATCCCACCCTTCCCGCCCATCATCCCCAGTCCCTTTCCCTTTTGTAACTGTTAGTCCATTCTTGGGTTCTGTGAGTCTGCTGCTGTTTTGTTCCTTCAGTTTTTCCTTTTTTCTTATGCTCCACAGATGAGTGAAATCATTTGATACTTGTTTTTCTCCTCCTGGCTTATTTCACCGAGCACAATACCCTCTAGCTCCATCCATGTTGTTGCAAATGGTAGGATTTGTTTCGCTCTTATGGCTGAATAATATTCCATTGTGTATATGTACCACATCTTCTTTATCCATTCATCTACTGATGGACACTTACGTTCCTTCCATTTCTTGGCTATTGTAAATAGTGCTGCGATAAACATAGAGGAGCATATGTCTTTTTCAAACTGCACTGCTGCATTCTTAGGTTAAATTCCTAGGAATTGAATTCCTGGGTCAAATGGTATTTCTATTTTGAGTTTTTTGAGGAACCTCCATACTGCTTTCCACAATGGTTGAACTAGTTTACATTCCCACCAGCAGTGTAGGAGGGTTCCCCTTTCTCCACATCCTCACCAACATTTCTTTTGTTTGTGTTTTGGATGTTGGCCATCCTAACTGGTGTGAGGTGATATCTCATTGTGGTTTTAATTTGCATTTCTCTAATGATTAGCGATGTGGAGCATTTTTTCATGTGCCTGTTGGCCATCTGAATTTCTTCTTTGGAGAAGTATCTGTTCAGCTCCTCTGCCCATTTTTTAATTGGCTTATTTGCTTTTTGTTTGTTGAGGTGCATGAGCTCTTTATATATTTTGGATGTCAACCCCTTATTGGATATGTCATTTATGAATATATTCTCCCATACTGTAGGACTTTTTGTTCTACTGATGGTGTCCTCTGCTGTACGGAAGCTTTTTAGTTTGAGATAGTCCCACTTGTTCATTTTTGCTTTTGTTTCCCTTGCCCGGGGAGATATGTTCATGAAGATGTTGCTCATGTTTATGTCCAAGAGATTTTTGCCTATATTTTTTTCTAAGAGTTTTATCATTTTATGACTTATATTCAGGTCTTTGATCTATTTTGAGTTTACTTTTATGTCTGAGGTTAGACAGTATTCCAGTTTCATTCTGTTAACATGTAGCTGTCCAGTTTTGCCAACATCAGTTGTTGAAGAGGTTGTCATTTCCCCATTGTATATCCATGGCTCCTTTATCATATATTAATTGACCTTATGTGCTTGGGTTTATATCAGGGCTCTCTATTCTGTTCCACTGGTCTATGGGTCTGTTCTTGTGCTGGTACCAAATTGTCTTGATTACTGTGGCTTTGTAGTAGAGCTTGAAGTCAGGGAGCTTAATTCCCCCTCTTTATTCTTCCTCTCAGGATAGCTTTGGCTACTCGCGGTCTTTTGTGGTTCCATATGAATTTTAGAACAATTTGCTCTAGTTCAGTAAAGAATGCTGTTGGTATTTTGATAGGAATTGCATTGAATCTGTAGATTGCTTTAGGCAGGATGGCCATTTTGACAATATTAATTCTTCTTCTCCATGAGCACCGAATGTGTTTCATTTATTGGTATCTTCTTTAATTTCTCTCAATAGTGTCTTGTAGTTTTCAGAGTATAGGTCTTTCACTTCCTTGGTGAGGTTTATTCCTAGGTATTTCATTCTTTTTGATGCAACTCTGAATGGAATTGTTTTCCTGATTTCTCTCTCTCTAACAGTTCATTGTCAGTGTATAGGAATGCCACAGATTTCTGCATATTAATTTTGTATCCTGCAGCTTTGCTGAATTCAGGTATTAGTTCTGGTAGTTTGGGAGTGGATTCCTTAGGGTTTTTTATGTACAGTATCATGTCACCTGCAAACAGGGACAGTTTAACTTCTTCCTTGCCAATCTGGTTGCCTATTATTTCTTTGTGTTGTCTGATTGCCGTTGCTAGGATGTCCAGAACTATGTTGAATAGAAGTGGGGAGAGTGGGCATCCTTGTCTTTTTCATGATCTTAGAGGAAAAGCTTTCAGCTTCTCCCTGTTAAGTATAATGTTGGCTGTGGGCTTGTCATATACAGCCTTTATTATGTTGAGGTACTTGCCCACTATACCCATTTTATTGAGAGTTTTTATCATGAATGGATGTTGAATTTTGTCAAATGCTTTTTCAGCATCTATGGAGATGATCATGTGGTTTTGGTCCTTTTTCTTGATGTGGTGGATGATGTTGATGGATTTTCGAATGTTGGACCATCCTTGCATCCCTGGGATGAATCCCACTTGATCATGATGGTTGATCTTTTTGATGTACTTTTGAATTCGGTTTGCTAATATTTTGTTGAGTATTTTTGCATCTATGTTCATCAGGGTTATTGGTCTGTAATTTTCTATTTTTCAGGTGTCTTTGCCTGGTTTTTGTTTTAGAGTGATGTTGATCTCGTAGAATGAGTTTGGGAGTATTCCCTCCTCTTCTACTTTTGGAAAACTTTAAGGAGGATGGGTATTAGTTCTTCACTTGTTGTTTGATAAAATTCAGCAGTGAAACCATGTGGTCTAGGAGTTTGTTCTTAGGTAGTTTTTTGATTACCAATTTAATTTCCTTGCTGATAATTGGTCTGTTCATATTTTCTGTTTCTTCCTGGGTCAGCCTTGGAAGTTTGTATTTTTCAAGAAAGTTTTCCATTTCTTCTAGGTTATCCAGTGTGTTAGCATATAATTTTTCATAGTATTCTCTCATAATTCTTTGCATTTCTGTGGTGTCTGTTGTGATTTTTCCTTTCTTATTTCTGAGACTGTTTATGTGTGTATACTCTCTTTTTTTCTTG
Organism: Smutsia gigantea; assembly: GCA_032199065.1. Taxonomy (NCBI): domain Eukaryota; kingdom Metazoa; phylum Chordata; class Mammalia; order Pholidota; family Manidae; genus Smutsia; species Smutsia gigantea. The sequence goes on from JAVSCE010019153.1 coordinate 44,192, forward strand.
AGAAGTCTGGCAAAGGGTTTATCTATTTTTAAAATTTTCTTGAAGAAGCAGCTCCTGCTTTCATTGATTCTATTGTTTTATTCTTCTCAATTTTATTTATTTCTTCTTTAATATTTATTATGTCCCTCCTTCTACTGACTTTGGGCCTCATTTGTTCTTCCTTTTCTAGTTTCATTAATTGTGAGTTTAGACTGTTCATTTGGGATTGTTCTTCTTTCCTAAGGTAGTCCTGTATTGCAATATATTTTCCTCTTAGCACGGCCTTTGCTGCATCCCACAGTTTTTGCGGTGTTGAATTATTGTTGTCATTTTTCTCCTTATATTGCTTGATCTCTGTTTTAATTTGGTCATTGATCCACTGCTTGTTTAGGGGCATGTTATTAATACTCCATGTGTCTGTGGGCTTTTTCATTTTCTTTGTGTAATTTATTTCTAGTTTCATACCTTTGGTATCTGAGAACTTGGTTGGTACAATTTCAGTCTTTTGAAATTACTGAGGCTCTTTTTGTGGCCTAGTATGTGATTTATTCTTGAAAAAGTTCCATGTGCACTTGAGAGGAATGTGTATCCTGTTGCTTTTAGATGGAGTGTTCTGCAGATGTCCATTAGGTCCATCTGTTCTAATACATTGTTCAGTGCCTCTCTCTCTTTGTTTTCTGTCTGGTTGATCCATCCTTTGGAGTGAGTGGTGTGTTGAAGTCTCCTAAAATGAATGCATTGCATTCTATTTTCCCCTTTAGTTCTGTTAGTATTTGTTTCACATATGTAGGTGATCCTGTGTTGGATACCTAGGTATTTATAATAGTTACGTCATCTTGTTGAACTGACCCTTTTATCATTATGTAATGTCCTTCTTTGTCTTCTGTGTCTTTCTTTGTTTTGAAGTCTATTTTGTGTGATACAAGTACTGCAACTCCTGCTTTTTCCATTTTTTTGAAATTCACATTTTATTGGAACCCAGCCATAGCCATTCCTTTATATACTGTCTGTGCCTCATTTTACCCTACCGTGGCAGAGTTGAGTACTTGTGACAGAGATCTTATAGCTCAAAAAACCTAAATTATTAACTATCTTTACAGACATAGTTAGCTCACCTCTCCCATAACCTATAGTTATTTTATTTGCTCATTTAAGCTGTAAATTTGTAGAAATTTATTATTATATTTTATTTAGTATTATTGATATACACTCTTATGAACATTGTACATGAAAAAACAATGTGGTTACTACGTTTACCCGTATTATCAAGTCCCCACCCATACCCCAATGCAGTCACTGTCCATCAGTATAGTAAGATGCTACAGATTCACTATATGCCTTCTCTGTGCTACACTGTTTTCCCCGTGATCCCCACACCATGTGTACTAAACAAAATACACCTCAATCCCCTCTCCTACCCTCCCCACTCGCCTTCCCACACCCCTCCCCCTTCGTTAGCACTAGTTCCTTCTTGGAGTCTCTGAGTCTGCTGCTATTTTGATCCTTCAGTTTTTCTTCGTTGTTATACTCCACAAATGAGGGAAATCCTTTGGCAATTTTCTTTCTCCCCCTGGCTTATTTCACTGAGCATAATATCCTCCAGCTCCATCCATGTTGTTGCAAATGGCAGGATTTGTTTTTTTCTTATGGCTGAATAGTATTCCATTGTGTATATGTACCACATTTTCTTTATCCATTCATCTACAGATGGACACTTAGGGTGCTTCCTGGCTATTGTAAAAAGTGCTGCAATAAACATCGGGGTGCGTATGTCTTTTTGAATCTGAGAAGTTTTATTCTTTGAGTAAATTCCAATGAGTGGGATTCCGGGAGGTAAATAGTATTTCTACTTTTAGTTTTTTGAGGAACCTCCATATTACTTTCCATAATGGTTAAACCGGCTTACATTCCCATCAGCAGTGTAGGAGGGTTCCCCTTTCTCCACATCCTCGCCAGCATTTGTTGTTCTTAGTCTTTTGGATGCTGGCCATCCTTACTAGTGTGAGGTGATATCTCATTGTGGTTTTAATTTGCATTTCCCTGATGATTAGTGATGTGGAGCATCTTTTCATGTGTCTTTTGGCCATCCGAATTTCTTCTTTGGAGAAATGTCCCTTCATATCCTCTGCTGATTTTTTAATTGAGTTATTGCTTTTTGGGTGTTGAGGCATGTGCATTCTTTATATATTTTGGATGTTAAACCCTTGTCAGATATGTCATTTACAAATATATTCTCCCATACTGTAAGGATGCCTTTTTGTTCTGTTGATGGTGTCCTTTGCTGTCCAGAAACTTTTTAGTTTTGTGTAGTACCATGAGTTCATTTTTGTTTTTGTTTCCCTTGCTCGAGGAGATGCGTTCAGGAAGAAGTTGCTCATGCTTATATTCAGGTGATTTTTGCCTGTGTTGTCTTCTAAGAGTTTTATGGTTACTTTACTTACAGTGAAGGCCTTGATCCATTTTGAGTTGACTTTTGTGTATGGGGTTAAACGGTAATCCAGTTTCATTCTCTTGCAAGTAGCTGTCCAGTTTTTCCAACACCAGCTTTTGAAGAGGCTCTCCTTTCCCCATTGTATGTCCATGGCTCCTTTGTTATATGTTAATTGACCATGTGTGGTTGGGTTTATATGAGGGCTCTCTAGTCTGTTCCATTGGTCTATGGGCCTGTTCTTGTGTCAGTACCAAATTGTCTTGAGTACTGTGGCTTTGTAGTAGAGCTTGAAGTTGGGGAGCATAATTCCCCCAACTTTATTCTTCTTTCTCAGGATTGCTTTGGCTATTTGGGGTCTTTTTTGGTTCCATATGAATTTTAGAATGATTTTCTCTAGTTCACTGAAGAATTCTGTTGGTATTTTGATAGGAATTTTATTGAATCTTTAGATTACTTTAAGCAGGATGGCCATTTTGACAGTATTATTTCTTGCTATCCATGAACACGGGATGTGTTTCCATTTATTGGTATCTTCTTTAATTTCTCTTGAGTGTCTTGTAGTTTTCAGAGTATAGGTATTTCACTTCCTTGGTTAGGTTTATTTCTAGGTATTTTATTCTTTTTTATGCAACTGTGAATGGATTTTTTTTCCTGATTTCTCTCTGTGTTAGTTCATTGTTAGTGTATAGGAATGCCTCAGATTTCTGCGTATCAATTTTGTATCCTGCAACTTTGCTGAATTTAGATGTTAGTGCTAGTAGGTTTGGAGTAGATTCTTTAGGGTTTTTTATGTACAGTGTCATGTCATCTGCAAACAGGGACAGTTTAACATTTTTCTTGCCAATCTGAGTGCCTCTTATTTCTTTGTGTTGTCAGGTTGCCGTGGCTAGGACCTCTAGTACTATGTTGAATAGAAGTAGGGAGAGTGGGCATCCTTGTCTTGCTCCTGATCTTAAAGGAAAAGCCTCCAGTTTCTCAGCCCAAACCCCATCCCTTCAGTAGTCCTCTCGCTCCCAGGAAGGCTCTCAGACTGCCCGCTCTTCCTCTGAGACAGAGCCGCTGGGTGTGGATTCCCCCACTCCACAAAAGGCCGGAATGTCAGTCTCTCAGGCTCTCCACCCGTCCAAGCTCCCCAACCTCCAGAGCACCACACAATATAGGCTTCTGCTCACAAAGCAGATCTCCAGTGCTAGGTGCTCAGCAGTCCCGAGGTTCCACCCTCTCTCTGCTCTGTTTCTCTTCCTCCTGCCGGTGATCTGGGGTGGGGGAAGGGCCTGGGTCCTGCCGGATTAAGGCTTTCCTATGTTACCCTGTTTCATGAGGTCTGCTGTGTTTGTGAGGTCTGTATGTAGTCTGGTTCAGTCTTCTTTCTTCTTGGTGTTTTAGGGTTAGTTGTATTAATTAACACTGTTTTTGTACTGTTTGTAGTTTTGAGAGGAGTTCTCCCTGTTGCCTCACATGCCGCCATCTTTAATCTCTCCCTTTTCTGTTTTTAGTTTTTTAAGGAACCTTCATACTGCTTACTACAGTAGTTGTACCAATTTACGTCCCCACCAACAGTGTAGGAGAGTTCCCATTTCTTTGCATCCTTGCTGAGACTTATTATTTCTTGTCTTTTGGATAGTGGTATTCTAACTGGCTTGAGGTGATACCTGATTGTGGTTTTGATTTGCATTTCCCTGATGTTTAGAGATGTGGAGCATCTTTTCATGTGCCTGTTGGCCATCTGTTTTTCTTCTTTGGAGAAATGTCTGTTCAGGTCCTCCACCTGTTTTTTGATTAGGTTTCTTGTGTTTTGGGTGTTGAGGTGTATGATTTCTTCATATATTTTGAATGTTAATCCCTTATTGAATAAATAATTTATGAATATATTCTCACATACTGTTGGATGCGTTTTTGTTCTGCTGGTGGTGTCTTTTGCTGTAAAGAAGCTTTTTAGTTTGATGTAGTCGCACTTGTTCATTTTTTATTTTGTGCCCTTGCCCAAGGAGCTGTGTCCAGGAAAAAATTGCCCATAGTTATATTCAAGAGATTTTTGTCTGTTTTCTTCCAAGAGTTCTATGGTGTCATGTCTTAAATCCAGGGCTTCAGTCCTTTTCGAGTTTACTTTTATGTTTGGAGTTAAATGGTAACCCAGTTTCATTCTCTTGCATGTAGCTGTCCAGTTTTGCCAACATCAGTTATTGAAGAGACTGTCTTTTCCCCATTGTATATTCATGGCTTCTTTGTCATATATTAATTTACCATATAAGTATGGGTTTATATCCATGTGCAAGTTTTATGTGGACATAACTTTTTGACTCCTTAAGGTAATACCAAAGAGCACAGTTGCTAGACCATATGACAGGAGTTTGTTTAGTTTTGTAAGAAACTGCCAAACTGTCTTCTGAAGTGACTGTACCATTTTGCATCCATTCCCTGATGACATATCATGTAGGAGCATCCTTTCATATGCTTAGCTTTCCATCGTATATATCTTCCTTGGTGGGTGTCTATCCAGGTCTTTTGCATGTTTTTTTTTTCAATTGGATTTTCATTTTCTTCTTGAGTTTTAAGTTTTTGTATATTTTTTGGTAACAGTCCTTTATTTGGTATTTCTTTTGCAAGTATTTTCTCCCATTCTGTGGCTGTTTTTATCATTCTTTTGATAATGTACACTTTTATACTTGAAGGTTAACCCATATAGAAAAGTACACAGATTACAAGTATATGGCTTTATGAATTTTGTAAGTGAACATATTATTGACTCTTCCATATAGTTTGAATTTACGTTTTTCTCATAGATTAAGTTGAGCGTCTTTTCTTATGATTAAGGGCCATGTCTACTTCTTTTTCTGTGAATTATCAGTTTTCAACTTTTGCCCATTTTTCACTAAATTACTGGTCTTTTTTTCCTAGTAAGTCTTTAAAAATTGGGGATATTATTTCTTTAAGATATAACCTTCTCCCCTTGTTTTTCTTATCAGTCTTTTCACTTTGCTTTAAGTTTGTTTGCTACCGTAAGTAATTTGAGTTTTCTTAAATGAGTATATGGAATCTCTTCCTCTTTCCTCAGCTCAGGATTTAGCTGAAGTGTTGCTCAACATTCTTCCTAGTATCTTTCAGGTATACTTTAATAAGTATTTCATGTTCCCAAGGTGCCTTTTGTATATTTTTACCTTAGCATTTGATCACAATCCTTATCTCACTTGTCTTTCTATGGACTGTAGTTCCTTGAGAGCTTGAACTATGTTTTATGTATCTTTGTGTCTCTAGTGCTTGGAGCACAGGAGGTAAATAGTAAATATTAGTGTTTGCTGTGAATGATTGTTTCTATTTTGTTTCTTAGATTTTTTTTTGTACCTTTGATTTCAGGCCATTGCTGTCTGTTTAAGTACTCCTTTATTTGTTATTGTTGAACCAGCCAGTCTTATTCATCCCTCTGTTCATCCTGTCATGTTCTGCTCTTTATGATATTTCCTTTGAGGATTGTCTTGGAGAGACATTAGTTTATTTCTGGGACCTCTGAGAGATAATGAATCTTATGGGTGTTTTATTTCTTTCTTCATAATTAAGATTTATGGAAATGTTTTAATGTAAACAAATGATGACATAATTTTAAGTGCCTTTACTTAATTTTGGGGGTGGATCAGTGTGTTATATCTTATTCTACCTTTTTTGTTTTTGTATGTTTCTACAATATAATTTTATAAAAACATATATATATATAATACATGCAGAAAGTAAGAGATTAGTATAACGAACTTCCATGTACTGTTCATCAGCTTCACATTTTTAGTACTTTAAGGTAAGTACTTAAAATAACATATCAGTTGTACAGATTCCTAGAGGCTCTCTGGGGCTAACCTCCCTCCCCAAAATACAGGATAGTGATCCAGATACAATTTGGATTTCTCTGTATGTAGGGATTTAAACCTTCTTGATACATGTTTCATTTATTAAACAGCTGCATTTGTACATTGAGCTAAAGTGTGCTTCTGAAGAAACCAACTGATTCAGTTTTAATAACCCTTCAACATGAGGCTTTCAGTTTATTGATGATACAAATTAGCTTTCTTATTAACCCTAAGAAAAGTTAATTTTAAATGGCGTCTTCAAAAAAGCTTGTAGAAATGATACTTGTAAAAAAACTTACAGACGTTGAACATTAAGGAGACTAAGGAAACAGTATCACTTTCTCTCCTCATTTGTCAGTGGCTGCTGACAATGGTATGAAGGGCCAGTATTTCAAGTTAATTTCTAGTTTAAAACTTAAACACATTTTAACCGCATAGGGAATTTTTTTTATCTTTGATGTTAAAATGGCAGTCCATAAATGGAAACCTATTCATTATGATCACATTTCCTTTAAGTTCTTTCCATAGCATATCTGGTAGATGCTTTCTTTACAAGATCTGTAAAGATTTTGTATCCTATCAGAAATTGCCAGTTCAGCCTTTTTTAAAAATTAACTTTGGGATTACTCTATAATAGTATCTGTATGGTAATGTATGTGTCAATTATGATTTTACTTTAAAAAAATAACCCAGGTTATTTAAATGATTCCCTTTTCAGCTGGACTCCTCTCATTTGTTGGTAATGACTTTGAATGAAGAGCACTTTCAGAGATAATTTTTCATGACTCCTTAACTTTTTCCCAAAAATGTTCAAGTCACTTCTGAGCTGATTATACCCTATGATATATATCTATATTTATCACAATGAGAATTTTGTATGGGACATATTTGTTAGATTTTTCCCAATAATTGATGTTATACTTAGTCTGTATTTCAGCATTTCCTTTGTTTGTACAAGATGAAGACTGTCTTATTGTTATTGGGTGTTCAAAACTGGAATGTAATGTCTCTTCTTGATTTCCGTAGAGCAGGTTGTTGCCCTGGATGCCCAAAATATCGTAGCTGTTTCATGTGGAGAAGCTCATACGTTAGCACTAAATGACAAGGGCCAGGTGTATGCTTGGGGTCTCGATTCTGATGGACAACTTGGCCTGCTAGGATCAGAGGAATGTATCAGAGTACCCAGGTAACAAAGGTGACCAAAAAGAGGTCTTAAACAGTCTTTCATAATAAATTTGTTATCTAAATTATTCTGTTTAATCTGAGCATGTAAAAGTCGGTACCTAATTATTTCTTCCTTTTGAGTTTTCTTAAAGAGTTTACTAGGTAGGTTCTTGCCTTTTAATTTGGGTTGAATGCTATTTTTTTATACACTTCATATCATATTTCTCTTCAAATTATTTATGTTTTGAAGAAAAGGCATGGGGAATTACTACTTTATTATAAATTTTCTCTTAACTAAAATTTCTAAGTGGGTTAGACCAATTTAAACTACTAATTCTATCTTGAGTACCCTAGCTATTGAAATATTTTTAAAATATTTGTTGGTTGCATGTTTATCTTTTTTTTTAGTTCTTATTTTATTGAATATAGAAGTGTCACATGCTTACTGTAAAAAGAATTCAGTTACTTTCTTTTTTTTACATAGTAGTGACCACAGTTTATGTTAACCAAGAAGAGATTATTACATTACCCCACAGAATTATTTCAAAATTAAAAAGTAAACAATGACTCATCAGTGTTGTAGTCTTACCGATTTACATAAGGCATAACCATTGTTTTAATATTAAAAACTAAGAGCATGAATGTTATTGAGGTAAAAATACAAAGATTTAAAATATCCTACTTCTTTTAGTGCATAAATAATATATAAACTCTTGCTTACTTTTAAAACTTACACAAATTTGTGCCTCTTTAAACTCTTGTTCTTCCTAGTAATAGTTATAGGAACAAAAGACAACTCTTCAGGAAGCCAATGTATTAAACTTACTTTAGGTGTATTCCAGGTAGCATTTTTATTTCATACAAATTTACGTATTTTGTTGTTAATTTAACATTGATAACTTATATATTTGTGACTTTACTTTTTTATGAACCTGGATATAGCTGTGAAAAAGATCTTAAAATTTGAGTTCTTTGGTTTAAATTTGTCTTTTTTTAATTTGCTAAAGATCTGTATTAACTTTTTGATGTGTACTAAGGTATTTCTTCTATTCAACCCTCTTGGTTTTTAATGGACTGATCTGATTTATTGTGACATATATTGTTTTTAGCTGATATTTTCATGTCATAAAGCTCAGCTTAATATTTCAGTATGTTTTGTTTTGGGGCGAATTATGCTGAGAATGAGTTTGTCTTTGTCAGCAGTTTATTTAACACAGGTTACTGCAGGAATTTCACATGCCAGTGGCATACAAGATAGTGTCTGTTAATGAGCCAATAAAGAAATAACATACTCCAAAACAGTAATAAAGTATACTGTTGTTCCAAGCAAGGAGAAATGAAAGGAATAAAGTCCAAGTTTAGTTGAGTTGTACTTTTATATGAGTTGGTACATGGGTGAGTTGGTACTTGGGAGAAGTGGGCTTAGCCAAGAGCTGACATCTAGCTGCCAGCTCAAAATAGAAGTCCTTTGTTGCTAGAGCATATTGCTAGGGAATGACACAGTGCCAGTGTTCGAGGACAAAAGAGGATCTCCTAGGTCTGGTGTATAGTTTTTACCACTGACAGTAAGAGTCTCCTTTATCTTGTCAGGAACTAATTGCCCCAAGCTCTTCAGAGACTATTTAGAGTAGTAGAGTCACCTTGCCCAGACTGAACAGTGTCTCATAGTCCTCACAAAGTCTTGGTATTTTATAGTTGAAATGTCCCCTTGCCATAGCTGTTTCTTTGTATGTTTTTATTGATAAGCCCCAAGTAGGGCTCCTCAGCAGCTGAGCTCCTAAGTTCTTACTGGTGAGAACAGGTGAGATGATATCCTGACACAATTTATTTCATTCTTACATTAAAATAACTTTACTCCTAAAACAGTTTCATTTTTATCATAAACAAGTAGATGGTTTGAAACCATATGAAACCAGTATATAACATAGTAATATATTTTTTGAAGGACAGCCAGTGATTTTTTTTTCTAAGTTTCAGTACCAAATCACTTTTTAGATGCAAGTTGTTTTCTAAATGCTTAGCAGTGCCAATGTTCTTTGTAAATTTCCCATATATTTTGAATGAAATGAATAGAGGACAGGAAGAAGCTCACATATATGTAAATAGGTTTTAAAAAATTGGTGTTTGTACTTTTCATAAGAGCAATCAGAAAAGTGATCAGAAAGTGAAGATTCACATTAAGGCTGTACTTTTTTGAAAACAAATACCCATTTTAATGCAAGTAAATAAGGATATGTAAATTAAACGACACTTTAAAATTAAAGAAGAATGTAAAAATAACAATAGATTATATTAGAAACTCTTACTAGTTTGATAACCTTTTCCTACTTAAAATTTTGTTTTGTTTTGAAATCAGTACTGCTTGGGGAAAAAACGGAAATTATTCAGTCAGTGGTCTATGTAAGATCTGCGTTTCAGCTAGTTACTTCTTTTTATGTAGGATATATGTTACACCTTCGCTTTAAAAAAAAGTTAAGCCTAATTTTACTTTATTTTAGTTTAATGTAAGTGCAAATACATACTTTTCCATTCAAACCTTAGAAAAACAATTCTTGGCAATTTACTTTTTAAAGTTCTGTTTCTTGGACGTATGTGATAAAAAATTATCACAAGATGGTGTAAGATCCTTGTGAGTACAGCTGTTTCTGGACTATAGAAACCAATTAAACATGTTTGACTTGTCAGTTTGCTTAAAAAATTAATTTTCTTGATTTCACTCAGTTTTAAACATGTATTACAATTTCTGCCTAATATTAGAATTGGAAAGTTCAGAACATTTTAGATTAAAATTAAAAGAGTATTTCATAATGGTAGAGACTGAGACTAGATTGGTTTAGCTTAAACTTTTCAAAACTGAAAGGAGCTGTTATGCTAAGACTTTTCTTAAATCACTAAGAAAATGGTGGCTTAACTGGGAAATAGAAAGTTGTTGATTGTTTTATTGCAAAATACATTTTCAAAACCACTTTATTGAGATATGGTTGACATATAAAAAGCTACTTAATATGAACACCTTCATGAGTTTGGAATTGTCAAAATATTCCATGCTTCAAGCAGTTCTTCAAAATTTTAATTATATACTATGAACTTTTTACTCATTTTTGTTAACAGTTGTTGGAATTTTACCTTCACAAATAACTGGAAATGCCTGGTTTCTGCCTATATTGCCACTGTACATTAAATTGGAAAAACATGACAGTGCAACAGTATGCATACTCATCAATTAATAGGTTTTGGCACATTTCCTAAGGGAGGGGAATATAAGTCTTATTTCCAAGTTTATTAACTGTTTTCTTAAAAATTTCAAACATCTTTCAAAATTCAGTAAAGAAATGATTCTGCTCTCTATGATGAATCATTTTAGTGATGTCATAGTCATTTAAAATGTTTGATATAAGAGAGTTATTTTAAATTTGTAAGAAGTTAGAAAACGTTTACCCTAGACATCTGGATTCTGTGTTTCCTTTCATAGTTCTATTTAATTAGGAATCTTGAAGTGTGTTATGTATGTGTGTTTGTGTATATTTATATATATATATATATATATATATATATATATGTATATTTTTATATATATATATATATATATGTATATTTATATATATATATACACATTCATATATGTAAATTCTGACTTATTTTGCTTTTTCTATTAACTACATTTGAGTCCTTTAAAAAAACCTGAAAACCATTAAACATATTCATTATCTTTTTTACTTAAAAAGGCATTTCTTTTAATGAATCCTGTGAAATTCTATTTCATTAAGAATTTTCTAATTTGTTACCTCTTTAGTAAAATGGAACATGGGAAACTATTGGTAAATTGAGGTTTACCATTCACAGTATTTTCCTTTATTTTATTCCTGAAAGCTAAAGAAATCTCCCCCACCAATTAATCTTGGTGAAAGGAGTTTTGTTTTTATTCTTTATAACAGTAATGCCACAGAAGAATATCTTTCCTTATCTTTGTAGTAGACATGGCTAAAGAAATTAGCATTTATGTTATATTCCAAGCCTTATTATTTTAGAAATGAGAGTCACTGAGTTTAAATTGCTATGCAAATTTAGGGGCAGACTTTATGATAGTTTAATACTAAAGCCTCAGAGACATTACAAATTCACTCATCCTTTAACAGTGTATTTATTATGTACTTTTTGCCAGGCACTATGGTAGGTACTAGGAATTCCATGGGTATAAGACCCATAGTCTACCTTATTGTTTAGCAGAATATACTAAGAATAATTAAATTAATAAGTGCATCAGTAATTAATAGTGATACATGCTGTGAGAGCAAAAACTGTCGGGTGCTTTGAGAATGTAGTATTCTTATGTCATGTGGTCTTAGTCTTGCAAATTGAATTTTGATACCCGGAACAGTGGTTTTTAGAAATATTTAATATAGGTCACTGGTCAATGTATGATATGCCTAGTATACATAAGCAGTAACAGTAAATGTTTAGTAACTTCAGCACAGTTGTACATATCCATGTATTTTTTTATTCCTGGTTTTGCATTGCCAGTGTTTGATTTTGCTAATTGCAGAAAAATGGCATTTTGCTACATTTGAAAATCTGCAGGTGCATTGATTGGATCCTGGTAACTTGTTGGATTCTGCTAAATTATAGCAGTAGAGCTATCAGGTTTTGTAGTTAAGAACATAAGTCCACTAAATAAAAATATTGTTAATACAATATCGAATTAGAGTAGCTCTCCTTTTTCCTGCCCAAAATTTGATATGCTGAAGCTGCCTTCTGAAAATCATGGGTTTCGACACTCTGGTCAGAACTTGCTCCTGACTCTCATACGGCAGAATCAGGTCCGGTGGCAGTATCAAGTAAAGGGAAATAAGAAACAATGTAATGTTTCCTCCTCCCCTTTGTTCCCTTGAAAACATTCAGGAAGAACAGTAGAATGACTAGGTAAAGGGGAACTACTTAAGAAAAACCTAGGATGGTTGATGCACAAAGGTACTTGATTTTTTTGTAATGTTATAATAATTAGTCTTTAGAATTATCATTGCAGTTGAGGAAAATTAAAAAATGTGTGTGTGGGGGGGTGGTAAGAAAACACAAGATGGCAGAAATGCAACTGAACACATCAGTGACCATAATAAATGAATTGATTAAATTTCCTTAGTAAAAAATTAAATTGAATATTACTGGTTTTAATGTAAAGCAAAAGGATAGTCTAAAAGGAATAGGTTTCATAGTTTATGACTCAGTTTTACCGTGTTAGGAATCCCTACTGGTTCTTAAGGAATCTGGTAGAGGAGAACATGTGTTAAACTAGGCCAAACAGCAATATTTTACAAATTAGGGTACAATACAAATATTACCAAGTTTCATACTTTAAAGATTTCAAATAATTTTTTGATAATAAAACATCTGAATTATAAAAGCACTCTAAGGAATACTTAAGGTGTGAGCATAGTTTACTTTGCTTAAATGTTGTCTTCAATGTGTTTTCTCATCACACTTTTTTTTTCAAATCTAGGTTTTGTTTGCTGATTTTAGCATACATTTTTGGCAAATTGGGCTCTTTTGACATTTTAGCATGAACTGCTGGGTTGGTAGAAACTACTTGCACATAGTAGGTGGTAAATAATATTCAGGATCCATTTATTAAATAGAATTAACTGATCCATCTCTCTTCTTATTTTATAGAAATATTAAAAGTTTGTCAGATATCCAAATAGTACAGGTTGCGTGTGGTTACTATCATTCACTTGCACTTTCTAAAGGTAAGCATTGTTTTTATTTTGTTTTTTTTCAGTTCTATTACTTGATGTTTTAAATGAGCAGAAAGTTCTCTAATTTTGTTCTTATTCAAGATTGTCCTGGTTCTTCTTGATCCTTTTCATTTCCATATACATTTTAGAATTAGCTTGTTAGTTTTCACTGACATGCAGAGAAACTGCTGGGATTTTGATTAGGATTGCATTGTTTGTAAATCAGTTTATGGAAACTTTATAATATTGAGTCTTTCAGTTCTTGAATATGCTGTGTCCCTCCATTTATTTTAATCTTTTAGTTTTTCTCAATAGTATTTTGTTGTTTTCTCTGGAGAGGTCTTATTTACCTTTTGTTATATTTTTTCCCTAGATATTTGTTTTTTTTTTGTTACTGTGAATGTTGTCATTTTCAAGTTTATTGCTAGTATATAGAAATGAAATTGACTTTTGTGTCTAACTGTTTTTCAGTCTGCTAAACACTATTCCTTCATAGCTGGGGAATGTTATAACTTGCCCAGTCTCATTTGATCTCACATGTAATCATCTCATGAATAAAAACAAAAGAAAGCTAAGCATCCTATTAGCTTGTTGCCTTCCTTTCTTATTCATTTAACTTCATATGTCAGCCAAGGATTATAACATGGATTAGTTTATTTTTTTACCAATTAAAAAAATAAGTTCCAGTGGCTTTATTATTACTATTATTATATTTCAAATTAATTAAATGTCTAATGAGACATACTGTGAATAAAGGATGAGGCTACAGCTGTACAGAATACAGATAAAAAGGACTGTAAAGAAAAAAGTTTAGGATATCTAGAACATACAATAGAGGGGTTGAACTTAATGTGGGAGATCAGGGAAGGCTTCCTCTTGGGAGAGAGTAGACGTGAACAAAGATGAGGGGAGGGTTTAGGCAGAGTTATAGCAAGCATGTGAGAAATGGGCATTGGAGAATATAAAGGAGAGTGAGTATGGCTACAATATAGTGAGGGAAGAGACTGATAGGAAGTGATCTTGGAAACATAAGTGAAACATACAAAGCCTTATAGGCCTTGTTGAAAGTGTTTATCCCAAGAGCAGTGAGATGGCACTGACATTTTTTTCAGGTGAGCGTCATTATCAAATCTGCATTTTTATAGTATTTCTGTATATGTACAGATGTCTGCTAGTACATGCATAGAATGTTTCTGGAAGTACATAATCCATAACTGGTAAGAGTTGTTGTCGCTTGGGAGAGGAACTGGAAATCTAATTGTGGAGGGAAACTTTATTTAAGTGTGTAATTTTTTATAGCATTAAAATTTAAAAATCAGTGTGTTTAGTGCTATTTATTTAATAAAAATAAATTAGAAGATGTCTTAAGTTGCAAAATAGGGTGGTAGTGGAGAAGCAAAAGTGACAAGCAGAGAGAACTCTTATTGGAACCAGGTGAGATGGTGAGGAGTGAATCTATTTGCCATATTTTTCTTTAGAACGGAAACTATATAATTTGATGATGATAGAATGATACTGATGTGGTATAAAGTAAGAGAGGAGAGGTGTATTAAGGATGATTCCCTGTGTTTATGATTTGTGCTACTGAGTCAGTTATGATGTTATTTACTGAGATGGGGAACACCTAGGAAGAGGTCCAGTTATGGGTGGTGGAGTGGGAGTCATCCAAGTGTAGTTGTCATGTAAACAATTGGATATATGGGTTTATTGCTCAGAAAAAAGGTGTGGGCTAGTGATAAAATTTTGAATGTGATTAGCATTTCATTGATAACTAAAGTCTTGAGCTTGCATGAGTGCCCCTTGGGAGAAATCATAGAATAAAGGTGAGACCTGAAGAATATTAAAAAGAGACAGTTCTTTCTTAAGGAGCATAAGGGAATGAGATTACTCACAGTTATGTGACTTACCCATTCATCAAAGTCAGTCAGACTTAAAATGTACTAAAAACAGATTATTCTGGGTAGTATTGTGTTTTCATATAAGTAATAAACTTAATAAAAAGGAATAATGTGTATTTCTATCTGATGAGAGGGAGAATGTCCCAAAATAAATGATGATCTTCAGATGAAATTTTTTTGTGTATGAGAAAAACAGTTAATTTCATGATTTTTGTTTTACAGCAAGTGAAGTCTTCTGTTGGGGACAGAATAAATATGGCCAATTGGGTTTAGGCATTGACTGTAAAAAGCAAGCTTCACCACAGCTGATTAAGTCTTTGCTTGGAATCCCTTTTATGCAAGTTGCAGCAGGAGGAGCCCATAGTTTTGTTCTCACCCTTTCTGGAGCTATCTTTGGATGGGGACGCAACAAATTTGGTCAACTAGGTCTTAATGATGAAAATGGTAGGTTCTCATTATTCATAGATGAGTATACTTTTAAAAGGAGATGGTCAGTGATTCTTCATGTCAGAGAGAAATGTACTCAAGTCTTTAATGATGTGGAAGTGGGGATGAGAGGTTAATTGAAAAATTCCATTTGATAATTTTAAAGGATAGTGGGAAGGCCAAAAATATCATCTAATAAAATAAACTATAGAAAGTATATCTGGACAAAAATGTTTGTTGTTGGGTGTTCATTAGAAGAAAGTTGAATAACATTACTTCAAATTGGTAACCACATTATGGGCCACCATTGATGGAAAAATTGTTCTGGGAAGTAATGTGAAGGGTTGGTCTATTAAGTTTTTCAAGAAAATATGTAAATAATCTGAGTCATTAATCTTTAGTTTGGGCTTCACTTCTAAAACTGATGCTAGCATCTTCAAAATAAACAGTTTGAATTTTAAAAAATTAAGACTTTCGAAACAAGTTGGGATGTTGGAACTAATTTTTCATAACTGTATTAAGTTGAATTCCAGTATTTGAAATAAAAAAACTAATTTCATAAAGTTCAACATAATTACAATGATTTCAGTGGACAAAAGTGAGCTGTTAATGATAAGCAAATAATACTCCCAAAAAGAATTTAAAAATATTTTGTTTTACATAAGAAAAATACATAGATTAGGACATTATATCTCTTTTCTGCTACAAAGTAGCAGAAAGTATAATTTTCAAACTTTTAAGTAGGATCCTGTGAGCATAATTATCCTGAGGTGAATATACAGAATGAATATTAGAAGTAGTCAAATAACTGCACAGAACTCAGCAGTCAAGGGATTTCCAATTGGCATTTAGGCAGTTTACAACTTAACTCTTTTTAAATCCCTACTTTATCACAGTAGCATTGAATAGGTGAATGGAAAGGCCAGGGAACCCAATTTAGTAGGCTTGTACTACAAAATAATTGAATCGTGGTTAAAATTATTTAGTTATCACTGTCCACTGAGCTTGGGAGGCTGTAGAGGGAACACATTTTAGAAGAGTTTTAATTTAAAAAATACTGTTAACGTCTCTTCTTGGACTTTTCAGATAGGTATGTTCCTAATTTACTAAAGTCACTAAGAACTCAGAAAATAGTTTATATTTGTTGTGGAGAAGATCATACTGCTGCACTAACCAAGGTATTGTATTCCTATAAAATATCTTTATTATTATTCATGGTAGTTATTTCATAATTAGTAAATGTTTTCATGATATTTATATTAAAACCTTATTGTTATTGATGTCTAATAAATAATTCATCTTGGAAAAAAGATGACTTGGATTATTCTCAAAAAACCATTTAATTTTCAGTTTAGTTTTGTTGTGAAATGTGAATTGTGATGTTATATGTGATGATAACATATATTGTTTAGTTTCTTGCTTCATGTGAAATACTGCTTAAATAATATTTTAAATGAAATAATTCCCTTTTAGTTTGTCGGTCTTGCCATGCTGTGTGTATCAATCCTATTTATATCTCAAAACTCTGACTAGTTTTAATTTAGCTCCTATTTGACCTATAAATATAGTATAACAAGTAATAGAGGAGAATGAATCCCTCAATTATCCATGGGTCAAGTATTATACAAACATTTATAATGAGCTTTCATCACAATCTTGTTAATGTCTTTAACTTTGACTTCTCAGTTTCTTGTGTGTGTGCCAGTTTAGTATCAGTACTGTATAGTTCTCTAGTGATTTAGAAGTAAAATGAAAGTTAAAACATTCACTTTTGCCAGGAATATTATTTATTATAGTCATGTTAACATAAAGAAACAAGTTTTCATTGGCTAAATTAAAATTTGATGTTTTTGCTTATTTTTCTTCATCCTGCATAGTAGATAAAATTGGCAAGAAAAAATTAACTTGTAATCAGACGTTATAAAATTCTGCATACTTATTCCCAGACTGGGAATTTTAGGAATATAACAATCATTCTTAATCTGTCAAATAGTGTACTCAAGGTCCTTTAAAAAATATAGTGACTAATTATAAAAATTAATTAAAAAATTTATATTATTTGTCTTTTTAGTAAAGAAATTTTAATATATCTGCTGATCTTATTGCCGTATTTTACTGAATTTTATCATTTAAATTACAAATTAATCATTAAAGTCTGTTAAATCATGTTGGCAAGTTATGAATGTTTTAGTCATTCTCTTTAGTCAGGAATATTTAGAAATAAGGCTGTGTTGAGATAATAGTATAAAATATTTTGTATAGTGTCATTCCTTAAGGTTTACTTTGTGGTAGAAAGACTCACTCATTAATTTGAATATTAATGCTTTTCAAATTCAGCGTTTTAAATGACCACTCATCTCACTTTCCCAGGATGTGTAACTATTTGTATGCGTTGAGGTTTTTTTAATGGTAATCTTACATATTCCTGTCTCAGTACAGTAGCTCGTGATATTCACTGGAATTTTCAATGTATATTAATTTTTAACAAATTCAGATATTTAAAATATTCCAAAAGTAAAATATTTTATTTTCCCTTGATTTAAGTTAGAATATAGTTCCATATTCAAGTATCTTTTGCTTTTCTGAAAGAATTCCTTAAATAAATTCAGATTGTTTTATGAAGTAGTTTCCTTGTGCAAAACTTACATTTGGAAAGCAACATTAGGAAAATATTTAAACAGACTTTTGAAGACAGAATAAATGGAAAGACATTTAAGTTAATGGATGTGAAGATACCACAATGAAGATGCCAAATATTTTCAAGTTCCTTTACAAATTCATTATAAATCACATATATATACATATACCTTTTGACTTAGTAATCCCACTTGTATGAATCTATCTCAAAGATATGAAATTACATGTGCACTAAGGCATTTATTTTAATAGCAAAAGAAAGGAAGAAATAAAAATTTCATCAGTAGTAGCTTAGTTGAATAAACTGTGGCAACTCCATGCACCTTACCTGTAAAACAGAATGAGGAAGATCTCTGTATTATGCTATTAAATAAATTCAGAATATGATGTTAAGGAAAAAAATGGAATGTATAAAAATAGTTGCCTGTTGTGTAAGAAGGGGTAAAGTATGAACAAATTGCATGTTGTTTATACTTATAAAAAATTAATAGCTAGATCAAATGTACCTTGCCCTTACAGTTTTGATTTTGGAACCTTTATACATAATTAAAAAGCAAATTTATGTATGAATTTTTAAGCAGTTCTTAAAAATTGAAAAACATAACTAAAAGCACAATTACAGAAAAAGTTCTTGTAAGTCCTTTTAAAATACAGTTTTTGTTATTTATCACTATTGGGAAATAGCCTAAAAGTAAGTTGAATTCACAAAGAAATCTTAAAATTCATTCTATAGGCTTCTTGTTAGTAAAATTGATAGTAGTATTTTAAGTGTAGAGCATGCAGAGTGAGATAAAGCAAAGAAGTACTTACTTTGCTGGCATTAGAAACTGATTTTCAGCTTAAGAGAAAAGAGATATAAAACAGTAGGAATTAAATTAAAATATCATCTTTGAATCACAAGGATCAGTATGAACGCCTATTTTTCTCCTTCTCAAAATACTTCTATTTTGCCATGACCACTGAAGTCCTAGAAGTATTAACCATGTACAATACAGAAACAATGAATATCCCTTGATTGTTCTAGACTCTAACCAGGCCTTCTTAGAGAAGAGTCTGATCACATCTGGACCAAAAAAAATATATATATATGTGGATAGCCTAGGGCATTTTGTGTTAGAAAAAAACAAAGGCTGCTAAGGTCGTGTCAGAAGGACAACTTGAAGGCACTTTCACTGGTTAGCAAAAAAG
The DNA here is from genome assembly GCA_032199065.1 of Smutsia gigantea. Taxonomy (NCBI): domain Eukaryota; kingdom Metazoa; phylum Chordata; class Mammalia; order Pholidota; family Manidae; genus Smutsia; species Smutsia gigantea. Next base: position 63,480 of record JAVSCE010019153.1, read on the forward strand.
AAATAATTACTGAACTAATTGGAAATATATCAAATATATAATAATCCGTGACTTCATAATGGTACACTTCTTCCCCAAATCAATACAAAGTGAATTCCAGTGCTTATCTTTGGAGGTTGCTAGGACAACAACTCATTTGTCAAAGAGTTAGTAAGTGAGAAAGAAGCATTTCTCCTGCTTTTTATTAGCAAGTTGTATTTCAGAGTAATTTAACATTTGATGCATTGAATTTTCTGTAGAAAATTACAGCTAATAAATTTAGAAGAAATAAGATTAGAAAATCTCCCATTTTATACTCCCTAATGAAATAACAGATCAAGGCAAAGATCAACAACATTAAGTTTAATGGGATTAAGCTGAAACATGTTGATTCACTTACTTAATATTACCAACCAGACATATGCTTTCTGACATGATATAATAATCAGGAAAATTTAAATATGGCCTCAGTATTAGATGATATTAAGAAATTAATATTAAAGAGGTCAGTTCAAGAGGATAACAACTGTAACTGTGCATCCAACGTAGGAGCACCTAAATAAAGCAAATAGTAATAGGTCTCAAGGCAAAAATACAGCATTAAAATACAGGCATACCTCAGAGATAATGTGGGTTTGGTTCCAAACCACTGCAATAAAGTGAATATTGCATTAAAGCAAGTCATATGAATTTTTTGGTTTCCCAATTCATATAAAAGTTATGTTTACACTATCCTGCAGTTTAATAAGTATGCAATAGCATTATGTCTAAAAAACTACCTTACTTAAATGCTTATTGTTGAAAAATGCTATCATCTGAGCTTTCAGTGAGTTATAATCACTGACCACAGATAACCATAACAAATATAGTAATAATGAAAATGCTTGAAATATTGTGAGAATTACCAAAATGTGATACAGAGGCATGAAGTAAGTAAGCAAATGCTGTTGGAATAGGGTGCCGACAGACTTGATGAACACAGGGTTGCCATAACCTTTAATTGTATCTGTAAAGCTCAGTAAAATGAGGTATGCCTATAGGAGTGGACTTCAGTGCCCTGCTTTCAACAACAGATAGATCATCCAGGCAGAAAATTAGTAAGGAACTATATTAGACTTACACTGCACTACAGGCTAACATACATGCATTCCATGTAACAGCAGCAGAGTACACACTAAAACACACAGTGAGACATTCTGCAGGAGGGGTCGTATGTAAGTCACAAAACAAGTCTTTAACAAATTTAAGAAGACTGAAATAATTAGATATCTATTCCAATCACAATGGTTTGAAACAAGGAATCAATAACAGGAGGAAAGCTGGAAAATTCACAAATATGTGGAAATTTAAAAGTACACTTCTAAACATTAGTGGATCAAAGAAGAAACAGAAGGGAAAATATTTTGAGACAAATGAAAATGGAAGCACAACGTACTAAAACTTGTGGGATGCAGCAAAAGCAGCTCTAAGAGGTTTATAAACATCTATATTAAGAAAAAGAAAGCTCTCAAACAGCCCAACTCTAAACCTAAAGGGAACTGAAAAAAAAAAAAGCCCAAAGTTAGCAGAAGGAAGGAAATAATGACTAAAGCAGAAATAAATGAAATACAGACAAGAAAAAAAATTAGATAATATCAAAAAAATTAAAACTTTTTCTGAAAAGATTAAAAAAATGACAATTCTTTTTTAGCTGGACAAAAACTTAATATCAGAGATGAAAGAGGAGATATTACAGTTGCTACTGCAGATATACAAAGGAACATAAGGGATTTCCATGAACAGTTGTATACCAACAGATTGGATAACCTAGATGAAATGGATGAATTCCTAGAAACATACAAACTACCAAGACTGAATCATGAAGAAATAGAAAATCAGAAGATACTTAATTAGTAAGGAGATTGAATCAGTAATCAAACATCTCCCAACAAAGAAAATCCCAGGACTAGGTGAATTCACTGATAAAAAACCCCATTCTATCTCAAACTCTTCCAAAAAATATGGAACACTTCCAAGTACCTTTTACAAGACCAGCGTTATCCTGATACCAAAGACACTACAAGAAAATAAAATTTCAGGCCAATATCCATAATGAACACAGATTAGAACTCCTCAACAAAATACTAGCAAACCAAATTCAAAAGCATGTTAAAATGATCATATACCATAATCAAGTGGGATGTATCTCTGAGATGCAAAGACGGTTCAGCATCAAGAAATCAATGAATGTGATATACCACATTAACATAACAGAGGGTAAAAATCATGATCATCTTAATAGATGCAGGAAAACACTCATTCTTGATCTTAAAGGAAAAGCTTTTAGCTGTTCACCACTGAGTATGATGTTAGCTGTGTATCTGTCACCTGGCTGTGTATCTGTCACCTGGCTTTTATTATGCTGAGGTTTTATACCTAATTTGTTGAGAACTGTTATCATTAAAGTATGTTGAAATTTGCCACAAGGATGCCTACTCTTTTTTTTTAAATTTTGGTATCGTTAATGTACAATTACATGAAAAACATTATGGTTACTAGACTCCCCCTATTATCAATTCCCCACCACATACCCCATTACAGTCACTGTCCATCAGTGTAGTAAGATGCTATAGAATCATTACTTCTCTTCTCTGTGTTGTACTGCCTTCCCCATGTCCCCCCCACTGTTACATTATGTGTGCTAATCATAATGCCCCTTTCCCCCCACTTATCCCTCCGTTCCACCCATCTTCCCCAGTCCCTTTCCCTTTGGTAACTGTTAGTCCATTCTTGGGTTCTGTGAGTCTGCTGCTGTTTTGTTCCTTCAGTTTTTTCTTTGATCTTATTCTCCACAGATGAGTGAAATCATTAGATACTTGTCTTTCTCCACCTGGCTTATTTCACTGAGCATAATACCCTCTAGCTCCATCCATGTTGTTGCAAATGGTAGGGTTTGTTTCTTCATATGACTGAATAATATTCCATTGTGTATATGTACCACATCTTCTTTATCCGTTCATCTACTTCATCTACTGATGGACACTTACGTTGCTTCCATTTCTTGGCTATTGTAAATAGTGAGATGCTATAGAATGATTACTTGTTTTCTCTGTGTTGTACTGCATTCCACGTGTACCCCCCACTGCTACATTATGTGTGCTAATCATAATGCGATAAACATAGGGGTGCATATGTCTTTTTCAAACTGGGCTCCTGCATTCTTAGGGTAAATTCCTAGGAGTGGAATTCCTGGGTCAAATGGTATTTCTATTTTTAGTTTTTTGAGGAACTTCCATACTGCTTTCTGCAATGGTTGAATTAATTTTCATTCCCACCAGCAGTGTAGGAGGGTTCCCCTTTCTCCACATCCTCACCAACATTTGTTGTTTGGCTTTTGGATGCTGGCCATCCTTACTGGTGTGAGGTGATATCTCATTGTGGTTTTAATATGCATTTCTCTGATGATTAGTGATGTGGAGCATCTTTTCATGTGCCTGTTGGCCATCTGAAATTCTTTGGAGAAGTGTCTGTTTAGCTCCTCTGCCCATTTTTTAACTGGCTTATTTGCTTTTTGTTTATTTAGGTGCATGAGCTCTTTATATAATTTGGATGTCAACTCCTTATCGGATATGTCATTCATGAAAATATTCTCCCATACTGTAGGATGTCTTTTTGTTCTATTGATGGTGTCCTTTGCTGTACAGAAGCTTTTTAGTTTGAGATAGTCCTACTTGTTCATTTTTGCTTTTGTTTCCCTTGCCCGGGGCGGTATGTTCATGAAAAAGTTGCTCATGTTTATGTCCAAGAGATTTTTTGCCTATGTTTTTTTCTAAGAGTTTTATGGTTTCATGACTTAACATTCAGGTCTTTGATCCATTTTGAGTTTACTTTTGTGTATGGGGTTAGTCAATAATCCAGTTTCATTCTCTTACATGTAGCTGTCCAGTTTTGCCAACACCAGCTGTTGAAGAGCCTGTCATTTCCCCATTGTATATTCATAGCTCCTTTATCGTATATTAATTGACCATATATACTTGGGTTTATATCAGGGCTCTCTAGTCTGTTCCATTGGTCTGTGGGTCTGTTCTTTGCAATACCAAATTGTCTTGATTACTGTGGCTTTGTAGTAGAGCTTGAAGTCAGGGAGTGTAATTCACCCGCCCCCACCACTTTATTCTTCCTTCTCAGGATTGCTTTGGCTATTCAGGGTCTTTTGTGGTTTCATATGAATTTTAGAACTATTTGCTCTAATTCATTGAAGAATGCCGTAGGTATTTTGATAGGGATTGCATTGAATCTGTAGATTGCTTCAGGCAGGATGGCCATTTTGACAATATTAATTCTTCCTCTCCATGAGCACTGAATGTATTTCCATTTATTAGTATCTTCTTTAATTTCTCTCATGAGTGTCTTGTAGTTTTCAGAGTATAGGTCTTTCACTTCCTTGGTTAGGTTTATTCCTAGGTATTTTATTCTTTTGGATGTAATTGTGAATGGAATTGTTCTCCTGATTTCTCTTTCTGCTAGTTCATCGTTAGTGTATAGGAATGCAACAGATTTCTGTGTATTAATATTGTATCCTGATTTCTCTTTCTGCTCGTTCATCGTTAGTGTATAGGAATGCAACAGATTTCTGTGTGTTAACATTGTATCCCACAACTTTGCTGAATTTAGATATTAGATCTAGTAGTTTTGGAGTGGGTTCTTTAGGGTTTTTTATGTACAATATCATGTCATCTGCAAACAGGGACAGTTTGACTTCTTCCTTCCAATCTGGATGCCTTTAATTTTTTGTGTTCTCTGATTGCCGTGGCTAGGACCTCCAGAACTGTGTTGAATAAAAGTGGGGAGAGTGCGCAAGGGATGCCTACTCTTACCATTTCTATTCAGGGTAGTACTGGAAGTCCTAGCCAGAGGAATTAAGAAAAATGAAAACCATCCATATGTGAAAGGAAGAAGTGGTTTGCAGATGGCATTATTTATATAGAAAATCATAGACTCCACCAGAAAAAAAAGTTTGTACTAATAACATCAATTCAGGAAAGTTGCAGGATACAAAATCAACATAACATTCAATTTTGTTGTTATGAAGTAAGAACAAATCTGAAAAAAAAAAGCAATCCAATTTACAATAGCATCAATCCTGTTTACAATAAAATACTTGGGAATACATTTAACCAAGGAGGTGAAAGACCTATAGACTGAAAATTTTATAAGAGATCAGTGAAAGAAGTTGAAGACACAAATAAATGGAAAGATACCATAGATTGGAAGAATATTGTACATTGATAATATTCAGGTGATCTACAAATTCAGTGCAATTCCTATCAAAATTTTCCAATAGCATTTTTCACAGGAGAAGAGCAGACCATCCTGAAATTCAAATGGAACCATAAAAGATCCAGAATAGCTAAAACATTTTGAGAAAGACCTACAAAGCTTGAGGTATCACACTTCCTGGTTTCAAACTATGTCACAAAGCTTACAGTAACAAAACAAACAAAAACAGACACATAGACCAATCAGAGAATATACCTACACATGTGCAGTCAACTAATCATTGACAAGTTGCCAACAGCACACTATAGGAAAGAATAGTCCCTTCAATAAATGTTGCTGGTAAAACTGGGTATCCACCTGTGAAAGAATGACACTGGATCCCTATCATGCACCACGCACATAATGTAACTCAAAATGGATTAAAGACTTAAGTGTAAGACTTGAAACTGTAAAACGCCTGGAGCAAAACATGGGGGGAAGAAGCTCCTTGATATTAGTCCTGGTAATCAATTTTTGGAAAAGCATGGGCAAGAAAAACAAAAATAAGTGAAACTACAGTGAACTAAAAAAAAATGCGTATCAAAGGAAAAAGTCAATAAAATGAAAAGGCAGCCTGTGGATGGGAGGAAATATTTTTCAGAAATAATAAAAAATAGGCGAAGGACCTGAATAGAGATTTTTTTCAAAGATACGCAAATGGCCAACAAGTACATGAAAAGGTGCTCAATATCAACATCATTCATCAGGGAAATGCAAATTAAAACCATCACCTTACTGCTGTTAGAGTGGCTGTTAACAAAACAACAAAGGACAAATATTGGTGAGGTTATGGAGAAAAGATGAATACTGTACACTGCTAGTGGAAATGTAAATTGGTATAAATGGAAAAAAAAATTATAAAAACTAAAATTACAAAACAGTCCCACTTCTAACTATATATGTGAAGGAAATGAAAAGATCTCAAAGAGGTAACTACATTTGTATGTTCATTGCAGCATTGTTTACAACAGTGAGGATACAAAAATTAAGTGTTCATCAACATGTGAACAGATAAAAAAATGTGATACATAAATGTAAATATATGTGTGTATACAAGCACACATGCAGTGGAATATAATTGAGCCACAAAAAAGAGGGAAATTCTTCTGTTTGCAAGAACAGAGATGAAACTGGTGGGCATTATGCTAAGTGTAAGACACCAGACAAAGACAAGTACTGTATAGTATGAATTATATGTGGAATCTTAAAAAAAAAAGTCAAATTCATAGAGTAAAATGGTAATTGTCAGGGCCTGGTGCTTGGGTAAATGCAGAGGTGATGGTCAAAGGTACACATTTTCTGTTAAAAGATGAATAAGCTTTAAAGATCTGACTTAGTATGGTAACTATAGCTAACTGTAGTGTATACTTGATATTTGCTATGAGAGATCTGAAACATTCGCATCCCTGTCCCCTAAAAAAGTATGTGAGGTGGTAGATGTGTTAATTAACTTCACTCTGGCAAGTATTTCATAATGTATACCCATGTCAAATCATGGTAGATACTTTAAATATATATTTTAGGTCAATTATACCTAAGTGAAACTGTAAATTACCAATGTCAAAAACCATAAGAAATAAAAACTAACACTTATGCTATTTAAATCAAAAAAGGAAATATTAGTTTCATAAGGATGGTAATAGCATTACAACTTTTATCTGTTAGGTATATGCTATTGAAGATAACATGCACATTTATAGTGAAATGACTTGATGACGACAAATTGCTTTTAAGTACTCTACTCCAGTACTTTTTTTTTTGCTTTAAAGTACCCTGAAAAAGAGAAGTAGGAGGACATAGTGAAAAATATTATCTAACTTTTACCAGTTGTTGAAACTGAAGGATGGTTATATGATCATTTATATTTACATATATAATTTATATATATCTATGATTTATATGTATAGTCTTGTATATTTGAAATTTTCCATTGTAAAAAGTTTCAAAGAGAAAAATCAGTCTCTTTACATAGCAATATATATACTTAATGCTATTAAATGAAAAAGCAGGGTATGGAGTTGTATATATAGCTGCAACTCTGAAGAAAAAATTGAATTGAAAAATAATTGTGCTACGTAAAGCTGTCATTATGAATAACTTTTTAATATTTTTTTATGTCTTTCACTTCTAATCCAGTTAAGTATTTTTATAATAAAATGTTTAAAGACCATCTGTATTGTAGCAAGTGTATGCTACATTTTTGCACTCTATTCGCATATGCTGTTTTTTCAGAGCTTTTATGTTAAAAGCATAAATAGTTTGAAAAGTGAAGTTGATACCATTTTTAGTATTATGAAAATTTTTAACTGTGTACTTGGGATTTAACAAGATAAATAATGATGAAAAGCAATGCAAAATATAATTATTAGTATCTTTTTAATGACTTACCTAAGTATCTTATAATGATGAGAATGTACTTAAATACTTAAAAAGTATGTGAAAATATTTAGCCTCAACCTGGAATGCTCTTAGTTTTTAAGATATTTTTTTACCTTGAAAAGTCTTTTAAATTGTGTAGACAATAGAAGAGAAACATCAAGTTTATATTAAAGATTAACTTATTGTCCTGAAGATTATTTTATAAGACCATCTAATAAAGGGTTTTATCTTGTTTTAGGAAGGTGGAGTGTTTACTTTTGGAGCTGGAGGGTATGGCCAGTTAGGTCATAACTCTACCAGTCATGAAATAAATCCAAGGAAAGTTTTTGAACTTATGGGAAGCATTGTCACTCAGATTGCTTGTGGAAGGTAAGCTATTAGATAAAAGAGTATTTTGGTCTATATAACACAATTATGTAGAGGTTGTTTTTATTTTTTAACAGTCCAGAGGTCTTTTTCTTAACATGTCTTATGCCATGAATTTATATGAAATGGGTTCCAGCAGCTCAACCTTATTTGAATTTGTTCTCACAAAATGTTTTCTTTTTTTTTTTGCTATTATTAATATACAATTACATGAACAACATTATGGTTACTAGACTCCCTGTATTATCAAGTCCCCGCCACATACCCCATTGCAGTCACTATCCATCAGTGTACTAAGATGCTATAGAATCACTACTTCTCATCTCTGTGTTATACTGCCTTCCCTGTATCCACCACCCCACCCCCACCCCCACCCCCGCTACATTATGTGTGCTAATTGTAATAGCCCTTTTTCCCCTTTTCTCTCCCTTCCCACCCATCTTCCACAGTCCCTTTCCCTTTGGTAACTGTTAGTCCATTCTTGGGTTCTTTGAGTCTGCTGCTGTTTTGTTCTTTCAGTTTTTGCTTTGTTCTTATACTCCACAGATGAGTGAAATCATTTGATACTTGTCTTTCTCCACCTGGCTTATTTCACTGAGCACAATACCCTCTCGCTCCATCCATGTTGTTGCAAATGGTAGGATTTGTTTTCTTCTTATGGCTGAATAATATTCCATTGTGTATATATATACCACTTCTTCTTTATCCATTCATCTGCTGATGGACACTTAGGTTGCTTCCATGTCTTGGCTATTGTAAATAGTGCTGCGATAAACATAGGGGTGCATATGTCTTTTTTAAACTGTGCTGCTGCATTCTTAAGGTAAATTCTTAGGAGTTGAATTTCTGGGTCAAATGGTATTTCTATTTTGAATTTTTTGAGGAAACTACATACTGCTTTCTACAATGGTTGAACTAATTTGCATTCCCACCAGCAGTGTAGGAGGGATCCCTTTCTCCACATCCTCGCCAACATTTGTTATTGTTTGTCTTTTGGATGTTGGGCATCCTAACTGGTGTGAGGTGATATCTCACTGTGATTTTAATTTGCATTCCTCTGATGATAAGCGATGTGGAGCATCTTTTCATGTGCCTGTTGGCCATCTGAACTTCTTCTTTGGAGAAGTGTCTGTTCAGCTCCTCTGCCTATTTCTTAATTGACTTATTTGCTTTTTGTTTGTTTAGGTGCGTGAGCTCTTTATATAATTTGGATGTAAACCCCCTATCGGATATGTCATTTATGAGTATATTCTCCCATACTGTAGGATGTCTTTTTGTTCTACTGACTGATGGTATCTTTTCCTGTACAGAAGCTTTTAAGTTTGATATAGTCCCATTTGTTCATTTTTGCTTTTGTTTCCCTACCCAGGGAGATATATTCATGAAGAAGTTGGTCATGTGCGTGTCCAAGAGATTTTTGCCTATGTTTTTTTCTAAGAGTTTTATGGTTCCATGACTTACATTCAGGTCTTTGATCCATTTTGAGTTGACTTTTGTGTATGGGGTTAGACAGTAATCCAGTTTCATTCTCTTACATGTAGGTGTCCAGTTTTGCCAACACCAGCTGTTGATGAGGCTGTCATTTCCCTATTGTATATCCATAGCTCCTTTATCATATATCAATTGACTATATATGCTTGGGTTTATATCTGGGCTCTCTATTCCGTTCCATTGGTCTGTGGGTCTGTTTTTGTGCCAGTACTGAATTGTCTTTGATTACTGTGGCTTCGTAGTAGAGCTTGAAGTTAGGGAGAGTAATTCCCCCTGTTTTATTCTTCCTTCTCAGGATTGCTTTGGCTATTCGGGGTCTTTTGTGGTTCCATATGAATTTTAGAACTGTTTGCTCTAGTTCATTGAAGAATGCTGTAGGTATTTTGATAGGGATTGCATTGAATCTGTAGATTGCTTTTAGGAAGAATGGCCATTTTGACAATATTAATTGTTTGTAGCCAAGAGCATGGGATGAATTTCCATTTATTAGTGTCCTCTTTAATTTCTCTTAAGAGTGTCTTCTATTTTTCAGGGTATAGCTTGTTCACTTCCTTGGTTAGGTTTATTCCTAGTTATTTTATTCTTTTGGATGCAATTGTGAATGGAATTGTTTTCCTGATTTCTCTTTCTGCTAGTTTATCGTTACTGTATAGGAAATCAACAGATATCTTTGTGTTAATTTTGTACTCTGCATCTTTACTGAATTCACATATTATATCTAGTAGTTTTGGAGTGGAGTCTTTAGGGTTTTTTATGTACAATATCATGTCATCTGCAAACAGGGATAGTTTGACTTTTTCTTTACCAATCTGGATGCCTTTTATTTCTTTGTGTTTCTTGATTGCTGTGGCTAGGAGCTCTAGAACTACGTTGAATAAAAGTGGGGAGAGTGGGCATCCTTGTCTTGTTGCCGATCTTAGAGGAAAAGCTTTCAGTTTCTCGCGGTTAAATATAATGTAGGCTGTGGGTTTGTCATATATGGCCTTTATTATGTTGAGGTCCTGACCTCTTTACCTATTTTGTTGAGAGTTTTTATCATGAATGGATGTTGAATTTTGTCAAATGCTTTTTCAGGATCTACAGAGATGATGATGTGGTTTTTGTCCTTCTTTTTGTTGATGTAGTGGTTGATGTTGATGGATTTTCGAATGTTGTACCATCCTTGCATCCCTGGGATGAATCCCACTTGATCATGATGGATCATCTTTTTGATGTATTTTTGAATTCGTTTTGCTAATATTTTGTTGAGTATTTTTGCATCTGTGTTCATCAGGATTATTGGTCTGTATTTTTCTTGTTTTTCGGTGTCTTTGCCTGGTTTTGGTATTAGAGTTATGTTGGCATCGTAGAATGAGTTTGGGAGTATTCCCTCCTCATCTACTTTTTGGAAAACGTCAACGAGGATGGGTATTAGGTGTTCACTAAATGTTTGATAAAATTCAGCAGTGAAACCATGTGGTCCAGGAGTTTTGTTCTTAGGTAGTTTTTGATTACCACTTAAATTTCCTTGCTGGTAATACATCTATTCAGATTTTCTGTGTCTTCCTGTGTCAGCCTTGGAAGGTTGTATTTTTCTAGAAAGTTGTCCATTTCTTCTAGGTTATCCAGTTTTTTAGCATATATTTCCTTGTATTCTCTCATAATTGTTTGTATTTCTGTGGTGTCCCTAGTGATTTTTTCCTTTCTCATTTCTGATTCATTTTATGTGTATAGACTCTTTTTTTCTTGATAAGTCTCGCTAAGGGTTTATCTATTTTGTTTATTCTCCAAGAACCAGCTCCTGGTTTCATTGATTCTTTGTATTGTTTTATTCCTCTCAATTTTATTTATTTCTGCTTTTATCTTTATTATGTCCTTCCTTCTACTGACTTTGGGCCTGATTTGTTCTTCCTTTTCTAGTTTCGTTAATTGTGAGTTTAGACTGTTCATTTGGGATTGTTCTTTCCTGAGGTAGGCCTGTCTTGCAGTATGTTTCCCTCTTAGCACCGCCTTCACTGTGTCCCACAGATTTTGTGGTGTTGAATTATTGTTGTCATTTTTCTCCATATATTGCTTGATCTCTGTTTTAATTTGGTCATTGATCCATTGATTATTTAGGAACATGTTATTAAGCCTCCATGTGTTTGTGGGGTTTTTCATTTTCTTTGTGTAATTTATTTCTAGTTTCATACCTTTGTGATCTGAGAAGCTGGTTGGTACAATTTGAATCTTTTTAATTTACTGAGGTTCTTTTTGTGGCCTAATATATGATGTATCTTGAAAATGTTCCATGTGCACTTGAGAAGAATGTGTATCCTGTTGCTTCTGAATGGAGTGTTCTGTAGATGTCTGTTAGGTCCATCTGTTCTAATATGTTGTTCAGGGCCTCTATCTCTTATTTTCTGTCTTGTTGATCTGTCCTTTGGAGTGAGTGGAGTGTTGACGTCTCCTAAAATGTATGCATTGCATTCTATTTCCCCCTTTAAATCTGTTAGTGTTTGTTTCACATATGTAGGTGATGTTTATAATAGTTATATACTCTTCTTGGACTGTTTTATCATTATGTAAAGTCCTTCTTTGTCTCTTCTGACTTTCTTTGTTTTGAAGTCTCTTTTGTCTGATACAAGTACTACAACTCCTGCTTTTTTCTCCCTATTAGTTGCATGAAATATCTTTTTCCATCCCTTTACTTTTAATCTGTGTATGTCTTTGGGTTTGTAGTGAGTCTCTTGTAGGCAGCATATAGATCGGTCTTGCTTTTTCATCCATTCAGTAACTCTATGTTTTTTGATTGGTGCATTCAGACTATTTACATTTATGGTGATTTTCGATATGTATGTACTTATTGCCATTGCAGGCTTTAGATTCGTGGTTACCTAAGGTTCAAGGGTAATTCCCTTACTCTCTAACAGTCTAATTTAACTCACTTTGTTTGCTATTACAAACACAACCAAAAGTTCTTTTTTTTCCCCCTCCTTTTTCTTCCTCCTCCATTCTTTGTATGTTATGAATCATATTCTGTACTCTTTGTCTAGCCCTTGGGTGACATCAATTTAGCCTTAGGTATACTTCCATCTATAGGAGTCCCTCCAAAATGCACTGTAGAGGTGGTTTGTGGGAGGTAAATTCTCTCAGCTTTTGCTTATCTGAAAATTGTTTAATCCCTCCTTCAAAATTAAATGATAACCTTGCCGGGTAGAGTATTCTTGGTTCAAGGCCCTTCTGCTTCATTGCATTAAATATATCATGCCACTCCCTTCTGGCCTGTAAGGTTTCTGTTGAAAAGTCTGATGATAGCTTGATAGGTTTTCCTGTGTATGTGATCTTTTTTTCTCTCTCTAGGTGTTTTTAAAAGTCTGTCTTTATCCTTGATCTTTACCATTTTAATTATTATATGTCTTGATGTTGTCTTCCTTGGGTCCCTTGTGTTCAGACATCTGTGCACCTCCATGGCTTGAGAGACTATCTCCTTCCCCAGATTGGGGAAGTTTTCAGCAATTACCTCCTCAATAACACTTTCTATCCCTTTTTCTCCCTCTTCTTCTTCAGGTACCCCTATAATGCGAATATTGTTCCTTTTGGATTGGTCACACAGTTCTCTCAATATTCTTTCATTCTTAGAGATTCTTTTTTCTCTCTGTGCCTCAGCTTCTTTGTATTCCTCTTCTCTAATTTCTATTCCATTTATCGTCTCTTCTAGTACATCTAATCTGCCTTTAAATCCCTTCATTGCATGTTTCATTTCAGGTATGGAATTTTTTCATGATTGAATCTCTGTCTTAAATTCATTCCTGAGTTTTTGAATATTTTTTTTTACTTCCATAAGCATGTTTATAATTTTTATTTTGAATTCTCTTTCAGGAAGTTTGGTAAGTTCGGTTTCATTTGGCCCTCTTTCTGGGGTTTGTGAGATTTTGGTCTGAATCATGTTCTTTTGACGTTTCATATTTCTGTGATTTCTGTGTGGTGTCCACTAGTGTGCACAAGCTCCAGTCTCTGGAGCTGCTCAGCCCCTAGAGTGTGGTTGGGGGTCGTATGGGAGTGGAGCTGGTGCCTGGGGAGAGGAAAGATCTGTTTCCTGATTCCCATCTGCGGTGCCTGTCTCCAGTGTCAGGGCCAGTGGGTCAAGCACCCACATGTAAGCTTCTGTGCTTTGTGTCTCTAGCTGTTGTAGGCTGGTTCTCCCTCTGGCTGGTCTGACGCTAGCACAGTTAGTGCCAGTTTGTGAACCAGTTCCGGCAGGTTAGAAGGAAGGTGCAGTAGGCTGTGTTTCACAGTGGCAGTCCTTGTAGCTGAGTAGGCATCCAGTGGGATGGAGCATCTGAAGCTCCTCAAAGCGCACCCAGACAACCTTAACCTTGTCCATCTCTCCCTTCTCCTGTGCAGCAAGCTCCGCCCAGACCCTATCCCTTCAGCAGCCCTCTCACTGCTAGGAAGCCTCTCAAACTGCCTGCCTTTCCTCTGACACAAATTGCCGGATGTGGATCCCCTCCTCCACAAACATCTGGAATGTCAGTTTCTCACGCACTTTGCCTGTGCAAGCTCCCCATCGTCCAGAGCACCACACGCTATAGGTTTCTGCTCACAAAGCAGATCTCCAGGGCTAGGTGTTCAGCAGTCCCAGGCTTCCACCCCCTCACCCGCTCCGTTTCTCTTCCTCCTGCTGGTGAGCTGGCGTGGGGAAAGGGCTTGGGTCCCACTGGATTAAGGCTTTCGTACGTTACCGTGTTTTGTGAAGTTGCTCTGTTCTTGAGGTGTGAATGCTGTCTGGTTCAGCCTTCTTTCTTGTTGCTGTCTTAAGGTTAGTTGTATTAATTAACTATATTTTTGTGTTGTTTGTTGTTTTGGGAGGAGCTCTCCGTCTCACCTTTCATGCTGCCATCTTGAATTTTCCTCACAAAGTGTTTCTATTGGTGGAGCAGGCTGGCACTTCAGTTGAACCCACGTATGTTTCTCTAGCTTTCTTTTTCTGATCATTCACGTTTCAGGAAATTATCTCAGCTCTTAGTCTTAACATGCTCAGTAGATACGTTTATTCTTGGCAAGAAGACTCTTGTCCTTAACTTATTTGTTTACAACAATGCCAGTAGCATGCTGGGTAACATTGTAAAATCTTCCAATTTTGCCATGATAACATATGTGGGTATTTATTTTTGAGCAAGGAGCCAGTTCCTTGATGTCTGCAATATCACCTTTATTGTAGATTCGCATGTATGTGGGCAAAGGAACAACTCCATGTTTTCTAAAAGTCCAGAGAAAATGTTATGGGTGCCACTCCTCTTTCCCTTTGTATTGGTGGTTTTTGCAATTTACTGGAAGATGGTAGTTCCAGGTTAAAGCAGGTATTTTTTCAAACAAATTGTTTAGATTACTTATTCTAGCAATCTAACTTAAAAAATTCTCTGCTAAATGCCTAATTTGCTGCTGAGGAGTCATAGCAAAAGGGAAACATCTTTTATAGTGATTATTTTACCTTTTCTCTATTCAAAACAAATATATCTGAGGAAAGATATTAATGTATATGTAATAGTTATTTTATATCACACACTTGAAGGGAGACTATATATGATTTTTTTTTCTTTTCTACCTTTTAAAAAATTTAAAGAATCAGGAAACTGATCAGTTGATTATATAACACATAAGATTAGTTAGTGGTTAAAGTTGAAGTAGTGATTTTTTGATTTCTAGTATTTGGGAGTAAATAGAAGAATCACCTTTGAAATTGAGCTTCACCTTTGGTGGATCAAATTAGGTAGATTCCCAAGAAGCAAAATATACTTTGCCCACCTACCTCAGTTCTTACTCTTAGCTTAATTTTTTTTCCATATACTATGTATCCTTATACAGTATAGTTTTGCTAGTTGTTAACTTCAAGTACATGGAATCAGACTGTAGGTAGCGTTTGGTGACATCATGCTTCTATGATTATCCGTATGTGTGTAGCTGGGGTTCTCCATCATTAGGTCTCATTGCTGTATTTTATTCAGTATATGGATATATAAATATTGGTAATATCATGCTTGTATGATTATTTGTACGTGTGTAGCTGTGGTTCTTCATCATTAGGTCTCATTGCTGTATTTTATTCAGTTATGTGGATATATAATTATTTACTCATCCTAGTACTGATGAAAATTTGGTACTTTCAGTTTTTGGCAGTTAGAAATAACGTTGTTTTGAACTGTTACTATATGACATACATAAATCTTTGTATATCTAAGGTATATATACCTAAAATGGGATTGCTGGGTCATAGCAGATAGTTAACTTGTATTTAGCAGGTTAATGTTACCTTACTTACCAGAAAAGTTATACATATGTATATATATATATATATTTTTTTTTCATTGCTATTTGCATTGTATAAGAATTACTGATACACTGTGAACATGTTACCATTTGCTATTGTCACAGTTTAAAATTTTTGCTAATCTCTTGGATGATAGTGTTATTTAATCATGGTTTTTATTTGCATTTCCAAAATTTGCTAGGGATTGCATTGAATCTGTAGATATGGGGAAGTATTGACATTTTAGCAATATTAAGTATTCTGATCTTTGAGCATGGGGATGTCTTTCCATTTATGCCTTTCATATTTTTAAATAATGTTTTGTAGTTTTCATTGTATGTCTTCTATCTTTTTGCTTAAGTTAATTGTTAAGTATTTTATTCTCTTTGATACTGTTGTAAATGGCATTGTTTTCTTAATGTCTCTGGATTGTTCATTATTAGTGTATATAAATATAGCTGATTTTTGCATGTTAATTTTGTATCCTGCTGCTTTGGTGAACTTTTTTATTAGTCCTAATATTTTTTTTGTGAAATTTTTAGTGCTTTCTGCATATAAGAGCATATCAACTGTATATAGAGATAATTTTACTTTTTCCTTTCCAATTTAGATGCTCTTTATTTTTTTTTTAATTAAGGTATCATTGATACACACACGCTTATGAAGGTTTCACAAGAAAAACAATGTGGTTATTACATTCACCCTTATTATCGAGTTCCCCCCCATACCCCATTGCAGTCACTGTCTATCAGTGTAGTAAGATGCCACAGAGTCCCTATTTGTCTTCTCTGAGCTACACTGTCTTCCCTGTGTTTATTTCCTTTTCTTGCTTAATTTCCCTGGCTAGAACTTCCAGTACTGTGTTTAACAGAATTGGTCAGAGTAGGAATCCTTGCCTTGTTCTTGATCTTAGAGGAAGTTTTCTGTCTTCTACCATTTAGTATGGTGTTCACTGTGGGTTTTTCATATGTAACTTTAATTATGTTGAAATAGTTTACCTCTATTCCTAGTTTTTGAGTGTTTTTGTCATGAAAGGGTGTTGAATTTTGTCTTTTTTTTTCTGCATCTGTTGAGGTGATGGTGGGTTTCTTTCCTTCTTTCTGTTAATGTATATTGCATTGATTGATTTGCATGTGTTGAACCATCCTTGCATTACAGAGATAAATCCCACTTGGGTATGCTGTATAGTCCTTTTACTATGCTCTGAATTCTGTTTGCTAGAGTCCTATTATGAATTCTTTTTATCAGAATTTTGGGATAAATGGGCTGTAGTTTTGTTTTCTTGTAGTGTCCTTGCCTGGCTTTTGTTTTACATAAATATGTATTCCCTAAAGGTGAGAGTTCATCTTTTCTTGTTTATCTGCTTCGTGCATAATTCATTAAAGACTATAAAGCAATATTTTTAGATCATTTTTTTCAGGTGAAATATTTCACCAGTCCCATCACAAATTGTTTAATGGTACCAATTTTGAAATTCTTAACAGGTGAAAATGTGCATGATTTGACATGTTCTTCTTAGCTTTGTAAACTCAATGCTTTCCAGAAGTTTTATTTAACTATTGGGTTGTGGAGAAATTTGTTAGGTATTGATTGAGATGTAAGGACTTAGCTACAGAAGGAATATTGGTAAGTCTCTGGAGTTTAACAAACCAGTATTGCAGTAATTTTCAAACTATCGATATGTTCCTTTGAGATGTCAGAATGACTGTTTCCTGAAGGAGCCAGACTAGGCAGTATTAAACCCTTCTTCAACCAGAGCAGTTTGTCTGTTTTAGTATTCCATTTAACTTTTCCTTTGTTAAAAGAGTATCTTTTGGTTGAAGTATTTTGACCTTGTCTCATCTGGCTCTGAGGTAAGATGGTTGGCATCTTCTACCTAGTTTTCCAGAAATACGAGAGACTAGGTAACTTGAAAACCCTTTTGAGTCGAAACATCTTTTAAATAGCATAAATTAGTTTGCCAGGAGGTAAAAAGTAGAATAAAAAGAAATCTGAAAACCGTAGCTGTTAGTTTCGACTGACTTTGGAGCAATCCTGAAAGAATATGCCAATGTAGGTAATACATTAATTAGAGTATATTGCTAAGCAAACTACCCCAGAACTTAGTGGCTTATAACAGTTTTTATTTAGCTAATAATTCTGTGGTTTGATAATTTAGGCTGGACTTAGTTGGGGCAGTTCTCATCTTACTTGGATTCATGTTGATGAGCTGAAGATCTGGCTAGGTGCTGGTTATTCTAGGGTGGCTTATTCTAGGGTGGCCTTAGCTGGGACTGCTTGTCTCTGCTTCAGATTTTATGTTTATTCTTCAACTGCTAATCTTAGATTATACTAATGATGCCAGAGCAGGGTTCCTAAGAGACTGGGGAAAGAGTGCAAAGCCACTTGTGAGATATAAGCTCAGATCTGATATGCTATCATTCCTGCTGCATTCTGTTGTTCAAAACAAGTCACTGGTCAGAGTCCAGATTTAAGATACAGAGAAATAAGATTCTCTGCCTTGGTGTGAACAGCTGCAAGAGTCATACTGTAAGATTATTGGTATAGGGTGGGGAATAATTTTGTCCTATAATTTTGTTTATAAAAATAGTTTTTTTATAAACAGTATATTGCACATGGCAAAGGGGTTTGGGACAGGAGTAGAGACCTAAGAACTGAAGGAAGTATAGTGAGGCCTGAAAAACCATCTCCTCCAAATAAAACCACTGCGGGAAAAGAGTTCACAATGAAATATTATTCCCTTGCTAGCATAAGGGCACTCTTCTGTCCTTGGTATAATATCTGGTTTGACTCTCTCCTGAGAATTTGTGATCAAGGAGCTATTCTAAGGCAGTTTTGGGACTTGTCAAAGTAGTCCTGGGTTGGTGTATATGTATTTTACAATTTATAAAGGGTTTTTAAATGAAATAATAGGCTGGCATATTTGAAAAAAAGTTTCTAGAAATGGGATATAACATAGTCACTGAAATTTAAAATTTAGTTAATAGAACAGGTTAGACACTCTGCTAAAGAAAAAAAGTAATGATTTGAAAATGAGATCCAGGGAAATTAATCACAAGGGGCATGGATATAAAAGAGAGGTTAGGAG
Organism: Smutsia gigantea; assembly: GCA_032199065.1. NCBI lineage: Eukaryota > Metazoa > Chordata > Mammalia > Pholidota > Manidae > Smutsia > Smutsia gigantea. Next base: position 82,349 of record JAVSCE010019153.1, read on the forward strand.
ACTGGTAGGATATATTGGAAAAGTACAACATTTATACTATCAAGAAGAGAATTGACTAAATGGGAGACAATATTTACAGAAGTAACACTTAAGAATTTGCCAGACTTGACTGAAACCATAAAACCTGAGATTGAGAACACAAGGCCTGCGCTAAATAAACATCTTTAACCCAGTAGGGGCTGAACGTTAGGTAGCGATACATCAGGGGGAGTTGGATAGGTTAACTGGTTCGTTGTTTTCCTTCAGCTTCAGTTCTGTAGTTTCCTATTAGGTTGCTTCCACTCTGGAGTTCATGGGTGTGCATATAAGGATCAGTTTCTCTAGAAGGAAGGAAATATTATTTTATGTTGTATTTATGTGTATATGTATAAACACACTGCACATAATATATATATATACACATACACACAGTAATATATATTTATACACCAATTACATGAATGTATAATACACACACACACACACACACACACACACACACACACATCAGTCTTCTGATTGGTACTACACTACTTGCCCAGTTCTTAAAACTTTTGAGTGGTGCCCAAATGGTGGACCCTCATAGACCATTGCTCTAGGCTAGGACCTGACAGGGAAGGGAGGAAGGGAACTTCCTTGCACAGCATAGTTAGATGTTACTTCTAGTCCTAAATTCATCTGCTATAAGGGATTTCAGTAAAAATCTGGCCTTTTTAAATTTAGACATTTGTGGAATCTTTCTAGATCATGTTTATGCAGCCTGAGTGGTAATAGAATTATTCATTTTAGTGTAAGGTTTTTAAAAAATACTTTGTATAGAACACTTTAGAACCATAATGGTTTTATTAATTTATTTTTGAATAGAAAAATTATATTGGCTAATATTTGCTATGCTTTTTTAAATGTAAATTGTTTGGAAGATAACATTAGCCTAAGGTTTTCTATCATTTTACTCTAGGCAGCACACTTCTGCTTTTGTTCCTTCATCAGGACGAATTTATTCTTTTGGACTTGGTGGTAATGGGCAGCTAGGAACTGGTTCAACAAGCAACAGGAAAAGTCCTTTCACTGTGAAAGGAAATTGGTTCCCTTATAATGGGCAGTGTCCACCAGATATTGGTAAGTTCTCTTACATTAAACCTTTGCTATAAAATTGTGAAAATGTTGCTCTTAAATGATGAAATTTTCAATGTTTGAACTGAAATCATTCCAAGATACATTGTCTAATGAAAATAGCAAGATACAAAACAGTGTATATGGTTCTTTATAGTTTGTTTATATTTGCTTACCTATGCATAAGGAAACCTGTGATAAAGTAATAGAAATGCTTTTAGAGGGTTGGGCATGTGGGAACTGGGCAGTGGCTCGATATCAGTAGGAAGCAGTATTTATGTTTTTTTTTTAAATTTTGACTTTCTTTTTTTTTAATATAATTTATTTTATTATCATTAATTTACAATTACATGTGCAATATTACGATTATTAAACTATCCCTTCATCAGGTCCCCCCCACCAACCCCATTACAGTCACTGTCCATCAGCGTAGTGAGATGCTATAGAATCACTACTTGTCTTCTCTGAGTTGTACTGCCCTCCCCGTGCCCCCCCAACATTACATCTGCTAATCGTAATGCCCCTTTTTCCCTCTTATCCCTCCCTTCCCGCCCATTTTCCCCAGTCCCTTTCCCTTTGGTAACTATTAGTCCGTTCTTGGGTTCTGTGAGTCTGCTGCTGTTTTGTTCCTTCAGTTTTCTTTGTTCTTATACTCCACATATGAGTGAAATCATTTTATACTTGTCTTTTTCGGCTTGGCTTATTTCACTGAGCATAATACCCTCTAGCTCCATCCATGTTGTTGCAAATGGTAGGATTTGTTTTCTTCTTATGGCTGAATAATATTCCATTGTGTATATGTACCACATCTTCTTTATCCATTCATCTACTGATGGACACTTAGGTTGCTTCCATTTCTTGGCTATTGTAAATAGTGCTGCAATAAACATAGGGGTGCATCTGTCCTTTTCAAATTGGGCTGCTGCATTCTTAGGGTAAATTCCTAGGAGTGGAATTCCTGGGTCAAATGGTATTTCTATTTTGAGTTTTTTGAGGAACCTCCATACTGCTTTCCACAATGGTTGAACTAATTTGCAGTCCCACCAGCAGTGTAGGAGGGTTCCCTTTTCTCCACATCCTCGCCAACATTTGTTGTTGTTTGTGTTTTGGATGTTGGCCATCCTCACTGGTGTGAGGTGATATCTCATTGTGGTTTTAATCTGCATTTCTCTGATGATTAGCGATGTGGAGCATCTTTTCATGTGCCTGTTGGCCATCTGAATTTCTTCTTTAGAGAAGTGTCTATTCATGTCCTCTGCCCATTTCTTAATTGGATTATTTGCTTTCTGTTTGTTAAGGTGCATGAGTTCTTTATATATTTTGGATGTCAACCCTTTATCAGATACGTTTTTTATGAATATATTCTCCCATACTGTAGGATGTCTTTTTGTTCTACTGATGGTGTCCTTTGCTGTACAGAAGCTTTTCAGCTTGATATAGTCCCACTTGTTCATTTTTGCTTTTGTTTCCCTTGCCCGGGGAGATATGTTCATGAAGAAGTTGCTCATGTTTATGTCCAAGAGATTTTTGCCTATGTTTTTTTCTAAGAGTTTTATGGTTTCATGACTTACATTCAGGTCTTTGATCCACCTTGAGTTTACCTTTGTGTATGGGGCTAGACAGTAGTCCAGTTTCATTCTCTTACATGTAGCTGTCCAGTTTTTCCAACACCAGCTGCTGAAGAGGCTGTCATCTCCCCATTGTATATCCAAGGCATTTTATCAAATATTAATTGACTGTATATGTTTGGGTTAATGTTTGGATTTTCTATTCTGTTCCACTGGTCTGTGGGTCTGTTTTTGTGCCAATACCAAATTGTCTTGATTACTGTGGCTTTGTAGTAGAGCTTGAAGTCAGGGAGTGTAATTCCCCCTGTTTTATTCCTCCTTCTCAGGATTGCTTTGGCTATTCGGGGTCTTTTGTGGTTCCATATGAATTTTAGAATTATTTGTTCCAGTTCATTGAAGAAAGCTGTTGGTAGTTTGATAGGGATTGCATTGAATCTGTAGATTGCTTTAGGTAGTATAGCCATTTTGACAATATTTATTCTTCCTAGCCAAGAGCATGGGATGCATTTCCATTTGTTAGTGTCCTCTTTAATTTCTCTTAGGAGTGTCTTGTAGTTTTCAGAGTACAGGTCTTTCACTTCCTTCGTTAGGTTTATTCCTAGGTATTTTATTCTTTTTGATGCAATTGTGAATGGAATTGTTTTTCTGATTTCTCTTTCTGTTAGTTCATCATTAGTGTATAGGAAAGCAACAGATTTCTGTGTGTTAATTTTGTATCCTGCAACTTTGCTGAATTCAGATATTAGTTCTAGTAGTTTTGGAATGGAATCTTTAGGGTTTTTTATGTACAGTATCATGTCATCTGCAAATAGTGACAATTTGACTTCTTCTTTACCAATCTGGATGCCTTGTATGTCTTTGTTTTGTCTGATTGCTGTGGCTAGGACCTCCAGTACTATGTTGAATAACAGTGGAGAGAGTGGGCATCCCTGTCTTGTTCCCGATCTTAGATGAAAAGCTTTCAGCGTCTCGCCGTTAAGTATGATGTTAGCTGTGGGTTTGTCATATATAGCCTTTATGATGTTGTGGTACTTGCCGTCTATACCCATTTTGTTGAGAGTTTTAATCAGGAATGAATGCTGAATTTTGTCAAATGCTTTTTCAGCATCTATGGAGATGATCATGTGGTTTTTGTTCTTCTTTTTGTTGATGTGGTGGATGATGTTGATGGATTTTCGAATGTTGTACCATCCTTGCATCCCTGGGATGAATCCCACTTGATCATGGTGTATGATCCTCTTGATGTATTTTTGAATTCGGTTTGCTAATATTTTGTTGAGTATTTTTGCATCTACGTTCATCAGGGATATTGGTATGTAATTTTCTTTTTTGCTGAGGTTTTTGCCTGGTTTTGGTATTAGAGTGATGCTGGCTTCATAGAATGAGTTTGGAAGTATTCCCTCCTCTTCTATTTTTTGGAAAACTTTAAGGAGAATCGGTGTTATTTCTTCTCTATATGTCTGGTAGAATTCAGAGGTGAATCCATCAGGCCCAGGGGTTTTGTTCTTGGGTAGTTTTTTGATTACCAATTCGATTTCGTCACTGGTGATTGGTCTGTTTAGTTTTTCTGTTTCTTGCTTGGTCAGTCTTGGAAGGTTGTATTTTTCTAAGAAGTTGTCCATTTCTTCTATGTTTTCCAGCTTGTTAGCATATAGATTCTCATAATATTCTCTTATGATTCTTTGTATTTCTGTGGGGTCCGTCGTGATTTTTCCTTTCTCATTTCTGATTGTGTTTATGTGTGTAGATTCTCTTTTTCTCTTAATGAGTCTGGCTAGGGGTTTATCTATTTTGTTTATTTTTTCAAAGAACCAGCTCTTGGTTTTATTGATTTTTTCTATTGTTTTATTCTTCTCAATTTTATTTATTTCTTCTCTAATCTTTATTATGTCCCTCCTTCTGGTGACTTTGGGCCTCATTTGTTCTTCTTTTTCCAATTTCAGTAATTGTGTCTTTAGACTATTCATTTGGGAATGTTCTTCTTTCTTTAAATAGGCCTGGATTGCAATATACTTTCCTCTTAGAACTGCCTTTGCTGCGTCGCACAGAAGTTGTGGCTTTGTGTTGTTGTTGTCATTAGTCTCCATATATTCTTTGATTTCTGTTTTGATTTGGTCGTTAACCCATTGATTAATGAGGAGAGTGTTGTTAAGTCTCCATTTATTTGTGAGCCTTTTTGATTTCTTTCTAAAATTTATTTCTAGTTTTATACCTTGGTGATCTGAGAAGTTGGTTGGTAGGATTTCAATATTTTTGAAATTACTGAGGTTCTTTTTGTGGCCTAGTATGTGGTCTATTCTGGAAAATGTTCCATGTGCACTTGAGAAGAATGTGTATCCTGTTGCTTTTGGGTGTAGAGTTCTGTAGATGTCTGTTAGGTCCATCTGTTCTAGTGTGTTGTTCAGTGCCTCTGTGTCTTTACTTATTTTCTGTCTGGTTGATCTGTCCTCTGGAGTGAGTGGTGTGTTGAAGTCTCCTAAGATGAATGCATTGCTGTCTATTTCCTCCTTTAATTCTGTTAGTATTTGTCTCACATATGCTGGCGCTCCTGTGTTGGGTGCATATATATTTATAATGGTTATATCTTCTTGTTGGACTGACCCCTTTATCATTATGTAATGTCCTTCTTTATCTTTTGCTACTTTCTTCGTTTTGAAGTCTATTTTGTCTGATACAAGTACTGCAACACCTGCTTTTTTCTCTTTGTTGTCTGCATGAAATATCTTTTTCCATCCCTTCACTTTTAGTCTGTGTATATCTTTGGATTTGAGGTGAGTTTCTTGTAGGCAGCATATAGATGGGTCTTGCTTTTTTATCCATTCTGTTACTCTGTGTCTTTTGATTGGTGCATTCAGTCCATTTACATTTAGGGTGATTATTGATAGGTATGTACTTATTGCCATTGCTGGCTTTAGATTCGTTGTTAACAAGGGTTGCTTCTTTACTATCTAACAATCTAAGTTAACTTTCTTGTTAAGTTATTGTAAACACAGTCTGATGTTTCTTTATTTCTCTCCCTTCTTATTCCTCCTCCTCCATTCTTTCTATAATAGGTGTTTTATTCTTTGCCTTTAGTTAGAATTTGGATGGTCTTCTTTCTTTGCTATGATTTTATTTTCTCTGGTGACATCTTTTTAGCCTTAGGTGTGCTTCCATCTAGAGCAGTCCATTTAAGATATCCTGTAGTGGTGGTTTATGAGAGGCAAACTCTCTCAACTTTCGTTTATCTGGAAATTGTTTAATCCCTCCATCATATTTAAATGATAATCGTGCTGGATACAATATTCTTGGTTCGGGGCCCTTCTGTTTCATAACGTTAAATATATCATGCCATTCTCTTCTGGCCTGTAAGGTTTCTGTTGAGAAGTCTGATGATAGTCTGATGGTTTTTCCTTTGTACGTGATCTTTTTTCTCTCTCTAGCTGCCTTTAATACCCTGTCTTTATCTTTGATCTTTGCCATCTTAATTATTATGTGTCTTGGTGTTGTCTTCCTTGGGTCCCTTGTGTTGGGAGATCTATGAGCTTCGGTGGACTGCGAGACTACTTCCTTCCCCAGCGAGGGAAAGTTTTCAGCAATTATTTCTTCAAAGACACTTTCTATCCCTTTTTCTCTCTCTTCTTCCTCTGGTACTCCTATAATGCGAATATTGTTCCGTTTGGATTGGTCACACAGTTCTCTTAATATTCTTTCATTCCTAGAAATCCTTTTATCTCTCTCTGCCTCAGCTGCTCTGTACTCCTGTTCTCTGTTTTCTATTCCATTAACAGTCTCTTGCATCTCATCCATTCTGCTGTTAAGCCCGTCGATCGCTTGTCTGATTTCTGTATTGTCTTTCCTCAGTTCCCTCACTTCCTCCCTCAGCTCTTGCACATTTCTCTGTAGGTCCATCAGCACGGTTATGACTTTTATTCTGAAATCTTTTTCAGGGAGGCTGTGCATTTCCATCCCTTCAGACTCCCTCTCTGGGGTTGTCTGGTTGATTTTGGTCTGAACCATATTCCTCTGTCTTTTCATGGCTATATAATTGGTCACTGATAGTTGCCACGTATGTCAGCTGGGCTCTTTAAGACTTTAAAAAGAGAAGAAAAAAAAAGAGAAAAAAAAGAAAAAAAGAAAGAAAAAAAGAAAAAACAAAAACAAAACAAAACAAAACAAAACAAAAAAAACAAAAAAAAATGCCCACCGGACGTAGATTCTGTGGGAATGCTCTAGGTGGCGCTATTGCCCCACTATTCCACAGCTGTGACTGTGCTGCTCCGCAGGGCCCTTTATCGCTCTGGCAGGGGTGGGAACGAATAGGAGGCTGTTGATCTCAGTGAGAAGTGTTAAGTATGGCTACGCTTCCTCAGTCGCCAGCTAAGGCGTCTGAAACTCCCCAGGACTCCCCGCCTGCTGGGCTGAGTGTGCTGGGGCGATCCCGCTCCTCCGCTGGGCTCCTGTCTCTTTAAGACCACTGAAGAAAGCGTGCGCTTTTTTTTTTTCCTTCCCGGGAGCCGGCTGCAAGCACCCTGGCACGTTCCCTGCTCAGATCCTGCACCTTCTGTCTCTCCAATCTCCGCTGCACTGCGCAATGTGGGCCAGCGCTCCCCGCGCAGATCACTGGGGCTGGCTACCTCGCGGGGTGTACTTCCACTCCCTCCCGGCTCTGAATCCTCTCCTCCCACCGGTGCGCTGGGGTGGGGTAAGGGCTCGGGTCCCGCCGGGTCGCGGCTCCGTATCTTACCCGCCTCTTGGGGTGCCGAGTGCTCTCGGGTGTAGCTGCACGCTGTGCGCTTTCCTGTGTATTCTCGTCTCTCTTTTAGGAATAGATGTATTTTCTGTGTTTTCGTAGATAAATATAGTGTTGGGAGGAGTTTTCTGCCGCCCTGCTCACACTGCCATCTTCCCGGAAGTTTCCTCCTGTTGCTTTTGGATGGAGTGTTCTGTAGATGTCCATTAGGTCCATCTGTTCTAATATGTTGTTCAGTGCCTCTGTCTCTTTACTTATTTTCTGTCTGGTTGATCTGTCCTTTGGAGTGATTGGTGTGTTGAAGTCTCCTAAAATGAATGCATTGTATTCTGTTTCTCCTTTTAATTCTGTTAGTATTTGTTTCACATATGTAGGTGATCCTGTGTTGGGTCAATAGATATTCATAATAGTTATATCCTCTTGTTGGACTGACCCTTTTATCATTATGTAATGTCCTTCTTTGTCTCTTGTGACTTTTTTGTTTTGAAGTCTATTTTGTCTGATACAAGTATTGCAACTCCTGCTTTTTTCCCCCTATTAGTTGCATGAAATATCTTTTTCCATCCCTTCACTTTTAGTTTGTGTATGTCTTTGGGTTTGAAGTGAGTCTCTTGTAGGCAGCATATAGATGGGTCTTGTTTTTTCATCCATTCAGTGACTCTATTTATTATCAATAGGTATGTACTTATTGCCATTGCAGGCTTAAATTTGTCATTACCAAAGTTTCAAGGGCAATTCCCTTACTATCTAACAGTCTAGTTTAACTTATTTTGTATACTATTACAAACTCTACCTAAAGGTTCTTTTTCTTTTCCTCCTTTTTCTTCCTCCTCCATTCTTTGTATGTTATGCATCATATTCTGTACTCTTTGTCTTCTGTTGAATGATATCTGTTTAGCCTTAGGAATAGTTCAGTCTATAGGCATCCCTCCAAAATGCCCTGTAGAGGTGGTTTGTGGGAGGTAAATTCTCTCAGCTTTTGCTTATCTGAAAATTGTTTAATCCCTCCTTCAAATTTAAATGATAACCTTGCTGGGTAGAGTATTCTTGGTTCAAGGCCCTTCTGCTTCATTGCATTGAATATATCATGCCACTCTCTTCAGGCCTGTAAGGTTCTGTTGAGAAATCTGATGATAGCCTGATGGGTTTTCCTTTGTATGTGATCTTTTTTCTCTCTCTAGCTGCTTTTAAAAGTCTGTCTTTATCCTTGACCTTCGCCATTTTAATTATTATATGTCTTGATGTTGTCTTCCTTGGGTCCCTTGTGTTGGAAGATCTGTACACCTCCATGGTCTGAGAATCTATCTCTTTCCCCAGATTGGGGAAGTTTTCAGCAATTACCTCATCAATGACACTTTCTATCCCCTTTTCTCTCTCTTCTTCTTCTGGTAACCCTGTAATGCGAATATTGTTCCGTTTGGATAGGTCACACAGTTCTCTCAATATTCTTTCATTCTTAGAGATCCTTTTTTCTTTCTGTGCCTCAGCTTCTTTGTATTCCTCTTCGCTAATTTCTATTACATTTATCATCTCTTCTACTACATCTAATCTGCTTTTAAATCCCTCCATTGTATGTTTCATTTCATATATGGAATTTCTTAATGATTGAATCTCCGTCTTAAATTCGTTCCTGAGGTCTTGAGTATGTTTCTGTACCTCCATAAACATCTTTATGATTTTTACCTTGAACTCTCTTTCTATAAGATTTGTGAGTTCAGTTTCATTTGACCCTCTTTCTGGGGTTTGTGAGATTTTTGTCTGAACCATGTTTTTTTGACGTTTCATATTTCTGTGTGGTGCCCACTAGTGTGCAGAAACTCCAGTCTCTGGAGCTGCTCAGCCCCTAGAGTGAGGTTGGGGGACGTAGGGGAGCAGAGCTGGTGCCTTGGAGAGGAAAGATCTGTTTCCTGCTTCCCGTCTGCGGTGCCTGTCTCCAGTGTCAGAGGCATTGCGCCAAGCACACACACCGGTAATATTCTGTGCTTTGTGTCTCTAGCTGTTGTAGGCAGGGCCTCCCTCTGGCTGGCCTGATGCCTGCACAGTGATTACAGGTTTACGAGCAGGTGCCTGCAGTCCAGTAGGAAGGTTTGGCAGGCTGTGTGTCACAGTGGGGGTCTTCGGAGCTGAGTAGGCAGCCAGGGGGATGGAGCACCTGAAGCTCCTCAAAGTTCCCAACCAGCTGGGCAGAGCGCACCCAGGCAACCTTGTCCAGCTCTCCCATCTCCCGCCCAGCAAGCTCCGTGCAAACCCCGCCCCTTCAGCAGCCCTCTCACTGCTAGGAAGCCTCTCAGACTTCCTGCTTTTCGTCAGACACATCGCAGCCGGGTGTGGATCCCCTCCTCCACAAACGGCCAGAATGTCAATTCCTCAAGCACTCCGCCTCTTCGAGCTCCCCAAAGCCCAGGCCACCACACAATATAGGATTCTGCTCACAAAGCAGATGTCCAAGGCTAGGTGTCCTGCAGTCCCAGGCTTTCATCCCCTTCCCACATTCCGTTTCTCTTCCTCCCGCTGGTGAGCTGGGGTGGGGGAAGGGCTTGGGTCTCACCTGATTAAGGCTTTCGTACATTACCCTGTTTCTTGAGGTCTGCCCTGTTTGTGAGGTCTGTATGCAGCCTGGTTCAGCCTTCTTTCTTGTTGCTGTCTGAGGCTAGTTGTATTTATTAACTATATTTTTGTACTGTTTGTGGTTTTGGGAGGAGCTCTCTGTCTCACCTCTCACGCCGCCATCTTGAATCTCCTACACAGCCGTGATTTTTATTTATTTATTTATTTTTAATATAATTTATTTTATTATCATTAATCTACAATTACATGTGCAATATTACGGTTATTAAACTACCCCTTCATCAGGTCCCCCCCACCAACCCCATTACAGTCACTGTCCATCAGCGTAGTGAGATGCTATAGAATCACTTGTCTTCTCTGAGTTGTACTGCCCTCCCCGTGCCCCCCCAACATTACATCTGCTAATCGTAATGCCCCTTTTTCCCTCTTATCCCTCCCTTCCCACCCATTTTCCCCAGTCCCTTTCCCTTTGGTAACTATTAGTCCGTTCTTGGGTTCTGTGAGTCTGCTGCTGTTTTGTTCCTTCAGTTTTTTTCTTTGTTCTTATACTCCACATATGAGTGAAATCATTTGATACTTGTCTTTTTCGGCTTGGCTTATTTCACTGAGCATAATACCCTCTAGCTCCATCCATGTTGCTGCAAATGGTAGGATTTGTTTTCTTCTTATGACAGCCGTGATTTTTAAAGACTACTTTTAACTTCCTGAACTTGATTTTGAATCACTCTCAGGCTGGCAGCCAATATTACGCTGCATGTTGGGGTGGAACACTAGAACCATTCCAGTCACAGAAGTTTTATAGAAACATGTTTTAGCACCTTTTCAACATTTTGGGGTAATTTTTAGTAATAATAGTCAAAGTGTAAAATATAGATAAGAAGTAAAGCTATTAGTAAATAGACAAAATTACCAATATTATGAGAAGCATATCATGATATTCCATTTTGAAAATCCAAGAGAATGAACTAGAAATTCTTACATCTCAGAGGATCAGTTTAAGTGAAGGCATATAGGAAGTATCCATAAATCAAGAACTTTTTATGTGCTAGAAGTAAACAGCTAGAAAATACACTGAAAGAAACTGGGTTCCATTTATAATAGTCATACACCATGAAGCACCTAAAAAAAAATGTGTAAAACCGAAGTGAAAAAATTATTTCATTTTATTAAGACTGCCACTTTCCTGAGTGGGCAGAGTGAATGCTGTGAACCTCCCATCCTTACCAAATTAATTTACTACCATAATATAATTAAAATTAGTATTTCAAGGAGCTATTTTAGCAACATAAAAATAATTCTAAAGGGTCTCTGAGAGAACAGGTACACAAGACTGTCCAAGAAATTCTGGATAAAGAAGAGTGGTAAGGTGAAATATTCTATCACGGATATGGAAACATGAGGAAAGACAAATCAGTCAAATAGGACAGGTAGCCCAGAAACAAACCCAAATGTTTACAAAATTGTAGTATATGATAAAGGGACATTTAAATTTCTCGAGAAAAGGACAAATTACTCAAAACTAATGCTGGGATGATTGACAAGCTGGAAAACTGATAAAATGGAAAAACTGGAAAAAAATAGCATCTCACCCTAAAACACATACCAAATTAATTCTCAATGGATTAAAGAGTCAAATGTTTTAAATAAATAAATGAAAAGTTACAAGAAAATATAGGTGATTATTTAATCTCAGGATGGCTAGGGAATTAAAGATAAGATTAAAATAAATAGATCTTGCTATAAGCTTCTAGAAAACTTCTGTATATTAAAAATCTTTAAATTAACCCCAGTTGAAAAAATATTAACAAAACTAGATTGGACAAAGTTAGCATCCTTTCTGTTTATGTAAAGATCTAAAGAATACATAGATTTAAAAAATAAATTAAAAAAAATCTAGTTAAAGCAAATGGTAAGAAAGTTATAGGCAGAGCCTTAGGAGGCCAGTGTCCCCGGGTGGGATGCTGGGTCTGCTCAGCTGTGTGGCCTCAAGCAAGTCACAGGCTTCAGCTTCTTCATCTGTTAAAGGAGATAACAACAGTTCCCCCGGGTGACTGTGGGGCAGGGTACATGAGAAAATGCTTATACTTAGCACTGTGTCTAGCAGATTTAGATGTTTCCACTCTCTGGCACCTCACTAAATTCAATTGTTAATCATTATATTCAACTTCCTTACCCCTTTCTTAATCCACCTTAGTCTTTCGGGCAAACTGCAATGCTGGTTAAATCCAGCTCCCACAAAAAAAAAACGAAAAAAAAACTAAATATGGAAATTGTTAAATAAATAAGGGTGTGACCTTATGGAAAAATATTATTCAACCTTGAAAAACAGTGTTTAAGAATTATTCTTAAAAACATAATAAAATGCTCATGACATAATACAAGTATTAAAAAATAGCACACAATCATATTTAGGTTTTACCTAAATAAAAAAATAGTACTTACTAAGTAATGAGTGCATTCATGAATAAACTCTGTTTATAAGGCATGGGGAAAAAAACTAGAAGGAGATATCTCAATGAACTAATAGTAGGTATGTTTGGGCGGAGGATTAAGATGACTTCTGTTTAAGTTTTTTTCTGTAGTTTTCCATACTTTATAAATGTTTCACAAATAAATACATTACTTTTATAATCATAGGAAGTTAAAAAATAAAAGCTTACTGAGTGTCAACTAAGTGTGAGGTCTTGGGAAGCAAAGATGAAGAACACAAATAACGCAAAATGCGAGCTCTCAGGGTGCCCAGTTCCAGGTCATAAATTCCTATGTTTGTGGCCTCAGCAGTTTTGCACAGCGCTCTCACCTGGAGCTGAGGTCTGTAGGCTGAAACCCAGGTCAACGTCATTTTCTCTCATCCAGGTGTGGGCATTTCTCTCTCTCTCCTCTCATGCCACATGATCAGCGTCACTCTGTCCTAATTTAGTTTTGCCAAGTCAAACTGGCTCTGCTGAAGCAAATTACCTTTTTGTTGAGGTTATGTTTAACAGACCGCTGGAGGGATTGTAAAAAATTATGAGTATTTGAACAATCACCCAATACCTCTGTTGACACAGAAGTCTTCAACCTGATTTTGAGACCCCGGAGACCCTCCTTCTCCAACACGGCAAAGGTAATTCTTGTCAAATACTGGCCTTCTAACTCCCCTCTGTGTGCCCTGTCTCTGCTTAGCTTCACCCACCCACAACCGCCTCCGCTGGTCCTGTGTCCTCTGAAACCCTCATCCCATTGTGGAGGAACAAGTCTCTCAGGGATATCCCCTGTTGCTCCCTGCTTGTCTTCACCTGGACCGATCCGGCTTCCCCTGGGCACGCCACTCCACCCGTGTTCCTGTCCCCACATTCCACCTCCTGCGAACTTCAGAGCCAGGTAAGGCCTCAGCATTTTCTTTGTATCCCACTGCCGTTTCCAAACCGTAGCTCCTTCACCTTCACAGTTGTGAAATGCGGCCTTAGAGGTTTGTGCTGTGCCCTTCTGGCAGCTCTTCCCAGCACTGCCCAGCCACTAACCCAGTCTGAGAGCACTCTGGACCCGCCTGAGGATGAGTAATCCTGCGCCTCAGCCTCCCAGTGCTTGACCTTGACCTGCACTTCATCCTTCCCTGCCAAGGACTCACCCTGGACCCCGTCATCAGTCACAACAACTCCACCACGTTCCAGGACCTCACAACCCTTCAAGCTCCAACGTGACAGTTTCCTTCCCTTCCAGTTTATGCATCACGATCCCCTCAATCCTCTCACACCCCTACCCTGGTTCTTTTGTTTACTCATGTTGCAAAATGAAGCCTAAGGTAAGGCAAACCATTTTACCTTTCATTCTCAATCCAAGCTGCTGAATTAAGATACGGAGAGAAGGGGGAATTTTGATGGGTTAGAGGAACATGTGGTTTTGGAGATGACAGGTGGGTTGAGGGTCCAGCTGTGAGTGGAAATGTAAATCTGTAGAGGCACACCTCACATGATCATGTGATTTTCCTCCAGGGTCCCTGGGTAGGAGTGAAATGCCTTGTGAATGGTCCATGGCATCACACAGTTTCTAGTTCCTCCCTTGTCATTCTGCTCAAAAATTCCGTAAAGCCCCAAATCCAGCCACTGACCATAGTGTTTAGACGAAAAGAATCAGAACATGACAACTACTGTTGTCCTGGTATGCTGTGTCCATCCACCTTCTTTTTCTTTATTTGGGATGGATTAGAACCTGGCACAGTGTTGAGACCCAGAATGTTAAAAGAGGAGACTGCAAGTCAGCCTAAGGGCGCAGATTAGCACCACCTCTCTCAGTCCACTCACCACTGCAGAGACGTGGCCATGGTCAAGTGAAGCCAAGGCAGACCAAACACAGTCAGTTGGTAAGGGCTGGGGGCTAGATTTTATTTTTCCGGGTAACAAGATATAGCACTAATAATTAGGTGTGGAGGCAGACTGACCAGAATTCTAATTTGGACCTGCCACCTATTAACTATAGCAACCAGGTAAATTACTCAACTTCTCTTTGGTTTCTTTGTCTGTAAAGTGAGGACAATAAAAACATCTATCTCACAGAGCTGTTGTGAGAACTAAATGATGTCTTCGGCTATTATTAGCATTATTATTGTAATAATTAAAACCACAGAGGATTAATATTTGGCCAGGACTTTCTAATTTCCTCCCTAGCCTGGCTTCTAGCTCAGAAGATGATCCAAATTTAACTTAGTCAAAGCCTCCTGATAGCTTCCTATGCAATCTAACCTCAATGTGATTGTATCCCATAAGGAGACCTATGTGCTCCTATGTATCTTCTCTCTTGGGGATCTCGTCCAGGCCTGTGGCTTTAAATATCATCCGTAATGCGGATAATTCCCTTATTTAGAACTCATTCTGACCTCTTCTGTTATCTTCAGACTCACAAATCCAACTGTCCCCAAACTTACACTTAAATGTAAGTTAAAAATATTAATATACTTATATAAGCTTGTTCTTATGTTTAAAATAAAACTCTTGCACAGGCAACAAAAGAAAAATAAATTGGACTATATCGGAATTTTGAACATTGCATAATATGCACATTAAAGGACACAATAAAAAATTTAAAACATTGCATAAATATGTGCATAAAAGGACACGATCAACAGAGGGAAAAGGCAACCCATGAAATGGGAGAAATATTTGGAAATCATATATCTGATAAAGGGTTACTGTGCAGAATGCAAAGAACTCCTACAACTCAAAAACAGCAAAGACAAACACCCCAATATAAAAATGGGCAAAGGGCTTAAACAGACATTTTCTCCAAAAACAACATACAAATGGCCAAAAGGCACACAAAGTGATCATCCATCCACATCAGTAGCCACAGGGAAATACAAATCAAAACCATAGTAAGGTATCACCTCACATCCATAGGATGGCTGCTCTTAAGAAAATAGGAAAATAAGAGTGCTAACGAGGGTGAGGGGGAATTGGAACCTTTGCGCACTGTGAGTGGGGATGTGAAATGATGCACGTCCCAGTGGAAAACAATGGGGTGGGTCCTCAAAAAATAAAAAATAGAATTTCCATGTGATCCAGCAATTCCATATCTGGGTATATATATACTCAAAAGAATTGAACAGATATTTATATACACCCATGGTTATAGCTGCATTATTCACAACAGCCAAAAGATGGAAGCAGCCCGAGTGCTCATTCGCAGAATGAGTGGAAAAACAAACCTTGATATGTACGCACAGTGGAACATTATTCACACTTAAAATGGAAGGAAATTCTGACACATGCTGCAGCAGAGATGAACCCTGAGGGTTATGCTCAGAGAATTAAGTCAGTCATCAAAGGACAAATTCTCTATGATTCCATTTATATGCAGTACCTAGACTGGTCAGTCCAGAGAGATGGAAGGGAGAAGGGTGGTTGCCAGGAGCTGGGGGAGTGGGGATGGGGCAGTTACTGTTTAACAGATGTGGAGTTTGAGTTTTGCAAGATGAAAAGAATTCTAGAGATAGGTGATGGTGATGGCTGTATAACAAAGTGAATTGTACACTTAAAAATGGTTAAGATGGTCAATTTTATTTTTACCCTAATAAACATTTGTTAATCAAAATAAAACTTCCCCACCCTGCCACCCCACCCAATCTCCTCATCCCAAATACTGGCAACCAAGTTGCTTAGACCTTCATTTCCTGCCCTCACGCCCTTATCCAACCGCAAGTTGCATTATCCTTTGGCTCTAAATTATGTTCTGCATTCATCCATTTTTCTCTCCTGCAGATGGTGCTCTGCTGCAGGCCATCCCAGCTCTTGCCTAGCACGCTGCAGTAGCTGCTAACTAATCAACCTGGTTGCATTCTTATCCTCCACAGAGCAGCCAGGGTGCTCTTTTTAGAACAGAAATCACACCTTGTCCTTTCTCTGCTGAAAAATGCTCTGATGGTTTCGCATTGTACCTAGAATTCCAACTCCTTGTCACCATCTAAAAGGCATAAGACGATCTGGTGTCCATATAAATGCGCCTCCTGCCAGTGTCTCTGGCCTTAGGTCCCATCACCACTGCACACTGGGATCCCTGGGTCGCAGTCACACTGAACTCCTTCCTGCTGCCTGAGGCAACCAGGTGTGCCCCTACCTCTCAGCCTTTCACTGGCCGCTCCTCTGCTTGGTACCCTCCTTCCCAGACCTTCACCTGGTGGTTTCCCTCTCATTCCTTGCAACGCAGCTTAGCGCCTTCTCAGAAAAATACTCACCATTCAGCCTAAGCTAGCCACCACCGACCGTTACTCAAGATATGATCCTCCTCCTTGATCTCTTCTTGGCACTTACCACTGGTGAAAGTCATATTTATTTTCACAAGTTTATTGTCAGCTTCACCATCCCCCAACTGAAGTGGGAGCTCCATGAACAGATACACTGGTTTTTTTCCTTTCCCTGATTCCTGGAACTTAGAACAGTGCTGGGCACATAACAGCCCAGCCAAAGGTTTGTGGAATGAATGAAGATGTAAGTAACACTAATGACCCAACTTGCCTTTTCTGTCACGTGTGTGTGTGTGTGTATGTATATATATATATATAAGCCTTTTGGGAAAGTTGTATTTCTACCATATGCTGTCACTAAAGTCTTTTCCATTTGTTCTGCAATGTGATAACCAGTCTCATTCCTTGCCACCACTTGAGTACCTCAAAGGGCTGCTTACAACATGGCAGCTGCTTCTCCCAAAGAAAAGAAGCAGGGAGGAGGGGGACGGGAAGAGGAAGGAACATTCAAGATGGAAATCTTTTAAAATACAATTTAAAAAAATCTTGTAAAGTGTAATCACTGAAGTGATGAAACATCTGCTATGTGCCATTGGTCACATAGCTTGATCCTGCTACACAGTGGGAGGGACCTATGCAGGATATGAATATTGGAAAGCAGGGATAATTGGGTACTAATTGCCATTTTAATCCACTTAATCTAGGGTTTGAACCCTGATTCTGCTACCTGCCATATAAACCCATTTTATTTTCTTGTATTTATAAAATAGAAACATCCTAATTCAGAATCTTGAGTGATAAAGGGCCTTAGGTAACTGATCCTCTCAGATTCTGAGTTCAATCTCTCTTAAAAGAGGCGATTTAAACAATCACCACATACAGATAGCAATCACTGCCTCACCTAGAACTAGGAGGCCCTGCCCTAGGTTGCTTTTTCACTTTGTGCACTTGTTCAACCCATAGAACAAGTGATTTGTTTGCTTAAGATCTGCAACTTCTTTGGTTGCCTACTGGATTGTTTTTTTTTAATATAATTTATTTTATTAACATTAATTTACAATTACATGTGCAATATTATGATTATTAAACTAGCCCTTCATCAGGTCCCCCCCACCAACCCCATTACAGTCACTGTCCATCAGCGTAGTGAGATGCTATAGAATCACTACTTGTCTTCTCTGAGTTGTACTGCCCTCCCCGTGCCCCCCAACATTACATCTGCTAATCGTAATGCCCCTTTTTCCCTCTTATCCCTCCCTTCCCGCCCATTTTCCCCAGTCCCTTTCCCTTTGGTAACTATTAGTCCGTTCTTGGGTTCTGTGAGTCTGCTGCTGTTTTGTTCCTTCAGTTTTTTTCTTTGTTCTTATACTCCACATATGAGTGAAATCATTTGATACTTGTCTTTTTCGGCTTGGCTTATTTCACTGAGCATAATACCCTCTAGCTCCATCCATGTTGTTGCAAATGGTAGGATTTGTTTTCTTCTTATGGCGAATAATATTCCATTGTGTATATGTACCACCTCTTCTTTATCCATTCATCTACTGATGGACACTTAGGTTGCTTCCATTTCTTGGCTATTGTAAATAGTGCTGCAATAAACATAGGGGTGCATCTGTCCTTTTCAAATTGGGCTGCTGCATTCTTAGGGTAAATTCCTAGGAGTGGAATTCCTGGGTCAAATGGTATTTCTATTTTGAGTTTTTTGAGGAACCTCCATACTGCTTTCCACAATGGTTGAACTAATTTGCAGTCCCACCAGCAGTGTAGGAGGGTTCCCTTTTCTCCACATCCTCGCCAACATTTGTTGTTGTTTGTGTTTTGGATGTTGGCCATCCTCACTGGTGTGAGGTGATATCTCATTGTGGTTTTAATCTGCATTTCTCTGATGATTAGCGATGTGGAGCATCTTTTCATGTGCCTGTTGGCCATCTGAATTTCTTCTTTAGAGAAGTGTCTATTCATGTCCTCTGCCCATTTCTTAATTGGATTATTTGTTTTCTGTTTGTTAAGGTGCATGAGTTCTTTATATATTTTGGATGTCAACCCTTTATCAGATACGTTTTTTATGAATATATTCTCCCATACTGTAGGATGTCTTTTTGTTCTACTGATGGTGTCCTTTGCTGTACAGAAGCTTTTCAGCTTCATATAGTCCCACTTGTTCATTTTTGCTTTTGTTTCCCTTGCCCGGGAGATATGTTCATGAAGAAGTCGCTCATGTTTATGTCCAAGAGATTTTTGCCTATGTTTTTTTCTAAGAGTTTTATGGTTTCATGACTTACATTCAGGTCTTTGATCCACCTTGAGTTTACCTTTGTGTATGGGGCTAGACAGTAGTCCAGTTTCATTCTCTTACATGTAGCTGTCCAGTTTTTCCAACACCAGCTGCTGAAGAGGCTGTCATCTCCCCATTGTATATCCAAGGCACTTTTATCAAATATTAATTGACTGTATATGTTTGGGTTAATGTTTGGATTTTCTATTCTGTTCCACTGGTCTGTGGGTCTGTTTTTGTGCCAATACCAAATTGTCTTGATTACTGTGGCTTTGTAGTAGAGCTTGAAGTCAGGGAGTGTAATTCCCCCTGTTTTATTCCTCCTTCTCAGGATTGATTTGGCTATTCGTGGTCTTTTGTGGTTCCATATGAATTTTAGAATTATTTGTTCCAGTTCATTGAAGAAAGCTGTTGGTAGTTTGATAGGGATTGCATTGAATCTGTAGATTGCTTTAGGTAGTATAGCTATTTTGACAATATTTATTCTTCCTAGCCAAGAGCATGGGATGCATTTCCATTTGTTAGTGTCCTCTTTAATTTCTCTTAGGAGTGTCTTGTAGTTTTCAGAGTACAGGTCTTTCACTTCCTTCGTTAGGTTTATTCCTAGGTATTTTATTCTTTTTGATGCAATTGTGAATGGAATTGTTTTTCTGATTTCTCTTTCTGTTAGTTCATCATTAGTGTATAGGAAAGCAACAGATTTCTGTGTGTTAATTTTGTATCCTGCAACTTTGCTGAATTCAGATATTAGTTCTAGTAGTTTTGGAGTGGAGTCTTTAGGGTTTTTTATGTACAGTATCATGTCATCTGCAAATAGTGACAATTTGACTTCTTCTTTACCAGTCTGGATGCCTTGTGTGTCTTTGTTTTGTCTGATTGCCGTGGCTAGGACCTCCAGTACTATGTTGAATAACAGTGGAGAGAGTGGGCATCCCTGTCTTGTTCCCGATCTTAGATGAAAAGCTATCAGCGTCTCACCGATAAGTATGATGTTAGCTGTGGGTTTGTCATATATAGCCTTTATGATGTTGAGGTATTTGCCGTCTATACCCATTTTGTTGAGAGTTTTAATCAGGAATGGATGCTGAATTTTGTCAATTGCTTTTTCAGCATCTATGGAGATGATCATGTGGTTTTTATTCTTCTTTTTGTTGATGTGGTGGATGATGTTGATGGATTTTCGAATGTTGTACCATCCTTGCATCCCTGGGATGAATCTCACTTGATCATGGTGTATGATCTTCTTGATGTATTTCTGAATTCGGTTTGCCAATTTTTTTTTGAGTATTTTTGCATCTACGTTCATCAGGGATATTGGTCTGTAATTTTCTTTTTTTTTTTTTTTTTTTCCCGGTTTTGGTATTAGAGTGATGCTGGCTTCATAGAATGAGTTTGGAAGTATTCCCTCCTCTTCTATTTTTTTTTTTTTTTTAAGGAGAATGGATGTTATTTCTTCTCTATATGTCTGGTAGAATTCAGAGGTGAATCCATCTGGTCCGGGGGTTTTGCTCTTGAGTAGTTTTTTGATTACCAATTCAATTTCGTTGCCGGGGATTGGTCTGTTTAGTTTTTCTGTTTCTTGCTTGGTCAGTCTTGGGAGGTTGTATTTTTCTAAGAAGTTGTCCATTTCTTCTATGTTTTCCAGCTTGTTAGCATACAGATTCTCATAATATTCTCTTATAATTTTTGTATTTCTGTGGGGTCCATCGTTATTTTTCCTTTCTCATTTCTGATTCTGTTTATGTGTGTAGGTTCTCTTTTTCTCTTAATGAGTCTGGCTAGGGGTTTATCTACTTTGTTTATTTTTTCAAAGAACCAGCTCTTGGTTTTATTGATTTTTTTCTATTGTTTTATCCTTCTCAATTTTATTTATTTCTTCTCTGATCTTTATTATGTCCCTCCTTCTAGTGACTTTGGGCCTCATTTGTTCTTCTTTTTCCAAATTCAGTAATTGTGTCTTTAGACTATTCATTTGGGAATGTTCTTCCTTCTTTAAATAGGCCTGGATTGCAATATACTTTCCTCTTAGAACTGCCTTTGCTGCATCCCACAGAAGTTGCGGCTTTGTGTTGTTGTTGTCATTAGTCTCCATATATTCTTTGATTTCTGTTTTGATTTGGTTGTTAACCCATTGATTAATTAAAAGAATGTTGTTAAGTCTCCATGTATTTGTGAGCCTTTTCGATTTCTTTCTAAAATTTATCTCTAGTTTTATACCTTTGTGAT
>JAVSCE010019154.1:0-25314 GCA_032199065.1 Smutsia gigantea
GATGTCGGAGCCCGAGACAAAGTCCTCGGCAGGTGGCTGGCTGGAGAGCAAAAGCCTCTCAACTGGCAACCCAGGGAGGCGATGATCTTCTGGGGCCCAAACTCGGGGTTATGGACATGGGGCGCCCAGAGACATCAAGGGGCCTGCGTCTACTGCAGAATCTGCTGGCTGGAAAGCCAGGGAGGAGGTGAGAACAGGAGGCCGAGTTTTGGGAGAACAGGGAGTCAGGACATCAGCTCAGGCTCCAGAGCAGGCACTTGGGCCCCCAGTGAGCAGGGGGTGTGGGCCAGAGAACGGTAGGAAGCACCGCGTCCACCTTCCCACCAGCTTGTCACCCAGATGCTGCAGCTCTGACAAAGCGGACAAGGCCATGTGGGCCCTACATGGCGCCCAGAGAGGGTGGGCGTGAGGCAGAGGACCAGAACCTCAAGAAGACCCACCCTGGAGAGGGGAACAGACAAGGAGGAGCACAGAGCCATCACCATAGCTGCCCCGAGTCTGGACAGAGCCGCACCGGGGAAGGGGTTCCAATCAAAAAGGGAATCCCAGTAAAAGCCCCCTTGCTTCAGAAGAGCCCAGCGTAGCTGGAACGGCCGGCAGGAGACTCAGTTCCCCATACAAGAGCACCCTGCACTTGGCCCGTGCCTCAGGGCTCAGTGGCCGGAGGAAAGGTCTGGCAGCTGGGCCCACCTGGCAGCACCACAGTGCACAGTGTGAGGCGGGGCTGGGTCCCAGGCTGACTTGCCCCAGCCCTGCCTCCTGCCCTGGGTGCCCCCAGAGCAGGCGGGAGGGGCGGGGCAGTGCCCTGCCCCCAGCCTCAGCTGCTCTCTCCTCCTTCCATCCCAGCCCGCCTCTGGCTGGGCTCCTCGGCTTCCCAGGGGCACCTGCACACCTTTCCTCTTACAGAGGCGTGGGCTGTGACTGTAAAGTGATGGTCATCTGGACCCTGAACACCAGGGCGCACTTTTCTCACTCACAGGAACCCCACAACATATGCCACTACAAAGAGAGGCCACACGGTGGTGTGGGCAGAAGCCAAATGCCCCAGAGGGAATCTAATGACAACAGGGTGGCAACCTGTCTTTGAAGTGCCGGGCATGTCCTCACCTCCTCAACTTCTTCATCTGTTAAAAGGGGGTACCCCAGTACCCAACACAGGCCCACTGGGAAGCCAAGTGAGACCAAGGAGGTGAGGAGAACCCTGTGAATGGGAGGGTTATGCAAGCTGCTTAAGAAGCCCCACGGTCAGTGATGACTTACCACGGAGCCCGCCTGCCCAGATTCGACCCGGCACACTTCCAACTGTGTGAGGAGTGACACAGTTCGTGTAGGAGAGAGGCGGAGTGCTCCCTGGCTACTGCAAGTCTCTGCATACACCGCCATCACTGTGGGCCACTGTGAGTGCAGCCGGCATGTGTGGGCAGGCTGCTGAGGCACTGCACACAGAGCACTGGGCCTCCTTGGGGACACTGGGTCTCAGCTTCTGCTCCCGTGAGGCATGAATGCCTTACATAGTTCAGTGAACCATACTCCTTCCTCCATCCCTGGAGGACTGAGGGACCGTGGGAGCTCTGCTAAGAGTGTGTGCCTGAGGGCTCCTGAAAAGCCACCTCCTGACACTGGGACTGTGTGCACTGGACAGCCACTTCTCAAGGATGTTGTGGGACATACCAAGCCTCTCTTCATACCCGTCCCGGAACCAGCAAGACGTGGAATGTGAGAGTCCCTGTGCCACTCAAAAAGTGATGACTGATCCATCCAGAGCCAAGGGCCTGACCTGATAGGCAACATGGAAGAGGAACTGATAGGGTTCCTGCTGCCATCTAGTGGCCAATACAAGTAAGCGCAATCAACAAGCCAGAGGTGACACCAGCAGGTCTCTGACCATAGTCAGCCCTGTTCGCCTGGACTGGTAGTGAGTGATGAGCCATGTGAGGCAGAACCTAGCAGAAAGCAAAGGGTGCAAGAAAAAATAAAAAGTGCACAAAAAGAGCCTGCTAGGTATCCTCCAGGGATTGAGGAAGGAGTATGGTTCACTCAACTATGTAAGAAATAAAAATGATGCTCCCAGTCCAGGGCAGAGCACTGCAGAGGTGCTGAAAAAAAGCAGGTAAGCAAGATGCCAGCCCCGACCACGGGAACCTGCCTATGCAGCCTCTTCCCACACCTGCTGTGTTCCGCAGCCTCCACTGTCACACACATCCATCCAGCCCCCAGCTCAGCCATGCCTTTCCCCATGCTGTTCCCTCTTTTGCTTCTATGCTGGATATTGCTGTGCAAATATAGCTGCCTCTTAGCATCACACACTGTCCCCTCCCCTCACCCTCCCTCTCTGGACTGTGATCTCTGGGTTAAATGTCCGCCTTCCTCACTGGATCCCAGCTAGACACCACATCCACAAAGCTGTGCAGAAAGCCCCAACATCATGAAATTGGATCTCAAGCCCCAAATGCTTCTCACCTCCTACCTTGGAAGATGCAGGGTCCTAAACCTGCCACGGCAAGCCTACTATCCCCAGGCCTCCCTTCATCCTCCCAAAAGGCCCATCTGTCTATGGGCCTATCTGTGAGCCTCCTGCCACAAGTGACCTTCCACCTGGAAGCAGCAACTCTGAGCAGACATAAGCAGGTCCCAGTTATCAGGCTAGGCTCTCCTGTCAGATTGGCAGAGCACCATGCAGAATCAGATCTGAGCTCCAGCCTCGTTTGGGCCGTAACTGGCTATCTGACACTCCTAGCAAGCATCTGCCTTCCTAGAACTTTAAACTTTCCCCATTTGGAGAATGATCATTTCTTGGGTCCCTTTCAGGTCAAAATATCTATGACCTAATATACATATTTAATTCATACTAATGTGTCAGTGACCAATAAGAGCTAATTATGTAACTGTTTCCACAATACTTTCATCTTGCCAGGGGGAAAGCCTTAACCCATCACCCATTCGTTCACGCAGTAAAAACACACTGAACACCCATGTGCAGGTGGTGCCATGGCTATTTTTAGCAGTGGACTTGCTCAGCTCTACTCTAGCTACAGGAAGACAGGCCGATGAGGAAGGCCACAGGCTGATGCTGAGCTGACGCAGGCCAAAGCAGGGCAGAAAACACTAGCCCTGTGCTCGCTGCACAGCCAGGACAGGAAAACACCCTTACGTTACACATTCTACAGGCACTGAGGGACTAACCCCCATGAAACCCTAGGAATTGACTCTGTTTACAGTTAAAGAAACTGGGACTTGGGGAGGGTCAGTAACGTGCCCGCACCCTCAGCAATACGGCTAGTGTCGAGCTAGGAACAGAGGCTGGGCAGCAGCCCAGCTCCGACTCTTGCATGCCGGCAGGTGGTCATAAATGGTGGTCCCTGCTCCCACCTTCATCAGTCCATTTTCCCTGATTCTTGGGACCCTCCACCTCCTCACACGAGGTTTTCCTTCCAGGTTACTGTTCATTCAAATCTGCACACCAGTTAGTAGAGCCAACCTGAGAGAGAAATTCAACTGCCTGTCCAGCTTTTAAGAAGTACCACTCTCGGACACCTCTGAGCTCATCTTATTTGATACACTCAGCCTGATTGTGTTATTTCTTTTGGAGCTGCCCTTAGGGGAGAGTGAAAAAAAAAGTGAATCACAGGAATGGAAGGCCTGGAAGGTTCCAGAATCCACACCAAGTTTCACCTGCAGTTTCCCTTGGGAAGGGTGCTGGGATGGGGAGAGAGGCATGGGAATTATTTTATTTTTTGCAGCAACCAAATTTTCATGTAATAATTGAGTCACTATTTTAAAGTTAACACTTCATGCAAATAGATTAATGGCAGATGCCTGAGCCTGTATTTGTAAGGGAAGTGTTTGGGGAGCCAGGCCAGCCCACATAGGATGGGGCCCCAGAGTAGGAAATGAGCCCACATCTTTTTCCAGGATGGGTGGGGTCTCTTGCACAGAGGCAGATGGTGGAGCGGTTTCTGGAGCACAGAGACAAACCCTCTGCCCCCCAAAATACCTCATCCATCTGCTCATTCATGCCTGAAATTCCTTCACTGAGGGGCAGTCTTTGATTCCTTGGTCAGAAATAGGCTTGAAAGTGTAAACCTACCCAAGAGATGCAAAATGGTGCCTTCAAGTCACACTCAGAGCAAACAAGGTCCCTGGCCTTGGGGACCAAGGCTCATACAAGGCTCTCAGAATAGTCCTGTGGACAGGATGGGGACGCTGCAGTTGGAAGAGGGAATAACCTGGGATAACTGCCTGAGGGGAGGCTGCAGGGAGGCATCCGTCTTCACCCTATTCTGGGAGGAAAGAACCGGCTGACCCAGACTGGGAAGGGCCAGGCTGAAAGTGACCTCTGGGGATGAAGTAATCCACACCTGTGGAGCTCCACAAGCTGGAGAAAGGGTGCCGCCATCAAGAGGATGCTGGATGAGAGGAGGCAGTCTACCTGTAACTAGCGGCATGGAGTCTCCCCCTCCAGCTGGCCCCAAGCCAGCAGGAGGCCTGGGATCTTAGCATTTTAAACAGGACCCAGACACCTGGGGCCACCTTTGAAAAGCAGGAGGAGAATGCTGGAAGGCCTGGGAAGTGGCTCGAGAGGAAGTGGGAATGTTAGACAGAAGGAGCAAGGAGCATGCACATGTCACCAGGGAGAAGCAAATCAAAACCACAGTGCAACAGTACCTCACACCCACTAGGGTGGCCAGAGGCTTTGGGGTTTTTTAATGGAAAATAACAAGTGTTGGCAAGGATGTGGGGAAATCAGAACCCTCATGTATTGCTGATGGGAATGTAAAATGGTGTAGCCGCTGTGGAATACAGTTTGGCAGATCCTCAGAATGTTTAACACAGAATTACCATATGATCCAGCAATTCTACTCGTAGGTATATACCCAAGAGAATTGAAAGCAGGTGTCCAAACAAAAACTTGTGCATAATGTTCACAGCACATCTATTCCCAATAGCCAAAAGGTGGAAACAACCCAAATGTCCACCGACAGATGAACGAGCAAACAAAATATGGTACATGTGCACCATGGACTATTACTTAGGCCATAAAAAGGAATGAAATGCTGACACAGGCTGCCAGCTGGACGACCCATGAAAACATGCTAAGTACTGAAACAAACCAGTCACAGAAGACCACATGACACACAGGTTTCACTTATACAAAATGTCAAAAATCAGCAAACTCGAAGACAGAAATCAGACTAGCGGTTGCCAGGGCTGCAATGAGGGGGCCCGGGGTGGTGATGTCTAAGGTGTGTGGAGGCCCCGGGTGGTGATGTCTAAGGTGCGTGGAGGCCCCGCGTGGTGACGTCTAAGGAGCGAGGGGGCCCCGGGTGGTGACGTCTAAGGTGCGTGGGGTTTCCGTTTCGGGTGATGAAAACGTTGTGGAACTAAGTAGTGGCGATGGCTTCCCAGCTCAACCAATGTGCTGAATGCCACTGAACTACACACTCTAAATGGCTAAAATGGTAAATTTATATTATGTGCATTTTACCACAATCAAAAAAGTGTTTTAGAAAACGGAGAGGACTTTAGGGAGCCCGTGATACCTGATGCCAAATACTCGAGGGCCTGTCCAGAAGTGGCCACAGGCTGGGATGTGTCCTGTGAGTTCCCAGGGTGAGGCGCCTCTGCCAACCTGTCCTGCACATTCACCCTGAGTCGGGCACTGTGCCGATGGCTTTAGTAGCCTCAGATGCTACTATTATCCTCATTTTCATGTGAGCAAACTGAGGCTTAGGGAAGGTAGGTAACTGGCGCCCCATCACAGTGAGTAGAGGAGTGAGCATCACGCTATTGGCCTCAACACTGCATGCTGCCGTCTGTGTGGAGAACACGCCTGGAGCTTCAAAAAGGCCAGCCTAACCAAGTCCCACTCTGGCTTTCTTGTGTGTGACCTTTGGCTATTTACTCGGCCTTGCTGCCATGCCTCACTTGCCTCCTCTGTAAAAACTGGACCACCATGATCCACCAGCTCCAAGGCCTGCTGGGACAAGGGAATAAGGTGAGGACTGCGCCCTGCACACAAAGGGGTTCCATGAACATTCAGCTCATTTTCTTTCTCCAAAACTGGAGAAAGTTACAAAGCACGGTAAACAATCTCAGCAGGTAGAGAGCCCTGCCAACGAGGTGAGCAGAGGCGCATGCAGCATGGACCTGGCTCAGATGGGGCAGACCCAGAAGGTGTGGGCTGCAGCAGACCTCTTCCCAAGAGCGGGCCTCACTAGAGGAGGCAGGACCAATTCAAGAACACCGCCATCTGAGGGAATCAGGGCTGCCACCAAAAAATAGGCGTAGAGAATGGCTGGGAACAGCAAAAATAAAGTCTGCCAATAAAAACAGAAGTAACGTACATTTTTAGAGCATTGCCATGTGTGCCAGACACTCTGAAATGCATTTCCATAGGTCACCTCACTGAGGCCTCCTACCTCTGCGGAACAGACACTGACGAGGGGCCGGAGCTGAAAGGGTGAAGCGGCTCAAGGTCACAGGGTGGGGAGTTGCCCACTCAGCCACTGTGTCCCAAGCCAATGCTAAGTGCCAGCCTCGGGAAGCCCTGTCACCTGACATGAGGGGTGACTGCCTTTGGCCTCCTGCCTTTGGCTTCCAAGCAAAAGCCTCTCCAGAGCAGGAAATTAGCCCCACGCACCAGAACCTTCTCCCCGCCTCTCGCAGCCAGAAAGCTGAAGCTAGGCACTGATGCAAAGACGAAATTGAGAAAGGATCCAGTAAACATTTGGGAAAAATCTTGTTAAATAGAGGGAAAAAATGGAGAAACTTCTGTTTTTACCAGCTCAATCAGCTTTAGGAAGAAACCTCAGGCCGCTTCAAGTGGCTGCCAAGCGCTCAGCCAGCCCTGCTGGGGTGCTGGCTCTGCAGGGCAAGGGGGATTCAGGTTTCCTGAGCTGGCACACTGCTGTGCTCTGCTGAGGCCGGGCAGGCGGGGCAGCTGGGAAGTGACCTGCTGGCCATCCCAACGCACCATCCTGAAGGAGCCCAAGTCTGTGTGGTGCCCACCGATGAGCAGCAGACAGGAAAGAGGCTGCAGGGAAGGCACCAAGAAGCCAGGGGCTTGGGGCACACTCAGGGTCCGCACACCACCTGAATGACGGAGGCTGGGGGAATGTTAGGGACCAGCAGGAAGCAGGCCCTGACTCTGCCTGGTTCTGCACGGCTTCCCCTCTCATCCCGGGGCTCCGATCCACAGCGGCAGCCACTCACCTTACTCTTCAGCCACCTGAGAGGAAACTATGAGGACTAAAGGGGCAAAGTCTGAAACGGACATTGAGAGCTTCATTTTTTCTTAAAGCTAACACGTAAGGCCTTACGCTACATCAGACACTATGCTAGACCAACACAGGGGTGACCGCATTTAATTTTCATATACCTATGAAAGGCTGTCACCATCACCACCTTCTCAAAAGTGGATAGAGCAGGCGTTGAAGAGTTAAGTAACTTGTGTAATGACAAATTCACATGTGCTGGAATTAGGACACAAACCTATGTGGTCTGACCTCAGAACCCACGCTCTTAACCAAGATCCTTAACCACTTCCTAAAACAGACTCTCAGGAGCTAGTCAAAGGAATTATTAAGTGTAGTTCCTGACTCAGAGCATGTACAGCCCAATGAGGGAAATGGACAAATGGACCCAATGCGCAGGAAAACTACCTATGAATATACACTATTATTACAAAAGTACACGATCATCGTTTGAACTGTATGGGCATGTGAGACCGTGTGGGCACGAACGCATGGGTTAGAGAACCACTGGGGTGACTCAGAAGGAGGTGGTGGAAATTCAATTCAAAATATGATGACGCACAACAGCCTAAGAGTGGAAACAACCCCACGCCCATCCCAGCTGAATGGGTACACAGACTATGATCCATCCACACAACGGAGTATTACTCAGCCTGAAAAGGGAAGGAAGTTCTGACACAGGCCACAACAGGGACGAACCCCGAGGACATGTGCTCAGTGGAGTACGCCCATCACTGAAAGACCAGTGGTGTGATTCCACACACACAAGGCCCTAGAGGAGTCCGATCCACAAAGGCAGAAAGTGGAATGGTGGCTGCCAGGGGCAGGGGGAGGGAAGGATAAGGAGTGAGTGTTGAAGGTGCCGAATCTCTGGTTGGGAGGATGAAAACATTCAGGAGCTGGATGGTAATGGGGCCGCACAACAATGTGGGTACACTTAACGCCTCTTATGAAGGCAGATTTTATGTGTCAGCTTGACTGGCCAAGGGGGTGCCCAGATCAAACTAGTTCTGGTGCCTTAGGGAGCATGATTCAGATGCTCCGCGTCAGAACCAGTGGGTCCAGTAGATGGCCCTCCCCATGCAGGTGAGCACCGAGCCATCTGCTGAGAGCCCGAATGAGACCAAAGGTGGCAAAAGGAGGAATCTGCCCCTTTCCTCCTGCCTCACTGCTTGAGCTGGGACATCGCACCTCACCTCCTGTCCTCGGACAGAGGCTTACGGCATCAGCTCCCCTGGTCCTCAGACCTTTGGACTCACACTCAGTTATACCAGCTGGATCTCCAGTGGGACTTCTCAGCCTCCATAACCTGAGCCAACTCCTCATGATAAATCATCATATATAGTGTGTGTGTGTGTGTGTGTGTGTGTGTGTGTGTGTGTCTCCTATTGGGTCTGTTTCCTGGGGAACCCTGACTGTACACTTAAAATGGTTAAAATGGTAAACATCATATATATTTTGCCACAATAAAACAATTTTTTTAAATAAAACAATATGCCGGTGGTGATAGTGATAACCTCCTGAACTTACAGATTTGTCTTTGATCCAATCAGTGTGGAACAGAGAATGGCACCCCAAGCAGCCTGCCGGGGTGTGCAGGGCACTGCCTCACCATAAGGCCAGGGAGGTATGCCTTGGTGGGGAGACGGGGAAATTCAGCTTCTGTGTTTAAGGCCACCTTGGAGATGATCTGAAAACAGGCCATCCGGCTCTTGAAAGTTTATCCTGAGTGCAAACAGCCAAGAAAGCGGGTGGGATCAGCCCTTTGGTGTTTTCAGGTCCAAAAGGGGGTCCTGAAGGTGGGCCTAAGTGGGGGACGGTCGTTGGGGTTCTGGACCCATCAGATAATGGACCTCTGGTCCCACCTTCCTGGTGCAGTGTACCACCCCACACAAGTTGGGAACTAAAACCCAATGAGGGAACCTCTCCTCCAAAAATAACAATATTACCGTTTTAATATTAGTCTTTGTTTATGGATCCTTCATTAAGAATTTTAAAAGCATCTGCTCAGTTAATCCTTATATATCATTATGAAGTTTTGGCATTATACCAATTTCACAGAGGAGGAAACTGAGGTTCCCAGAAATGAAAAGAAGTGGTCACATCAACTATGGTAGTGAGTCAGGATCCAAACCTCTCTGATCTAAAACCTCTTTTCTCCACTACCTAGGATACCATTTTCTTTGTACACTTGAATAAAATAAACTCAAAAGAGGTCTCACTGTTAGGAGTAAATATTGCCAAAAAAGCCAGTATTTATCCCAACAACGTGTGTAGGCGCCTTAAATGCCAAGTGATGTGCTAAGTCCTGATCAGTATCCACAAAATAGAAATAGAAAGGCCATTCTTGAGTTAGGATCACAAGTGTCCTCTGGGCTCTCCTGGGGGTCAATGTCAAACATGGTCAACCACAAAACTTTGTTAGAACAGCAAGCTCCCTCCCTCCCATTCCCCTGCAGTAAAGCTGCCAGGACTGGTATTACTAATAGGCCATGACAACAGCGTATCGCTTTAAACTGGGCTTTCAGAGGCCATTTAAGGCAGGAGCGGAAAATCCGTCCGACAAAGACCATTTGAACTGCAAAGAGAGAAAAATCAATTGGGATCACATAAGTGAAAAGGAACTTAAATCAGGGTTTTTGTTTAGAGTGAGAAATAGAAAATGTCTCTCTTTCGCAGTATTCAGGAAACACAACCAATAAAAACAATGTATATTTTTAAAATTCATTCTTTGGTTATAAATTTATAGCCAATTAAGGAAGAAAACTGGAGGGGTAGAGTGTAAGAGAGAAGGTACCTCCCTGATCACATGTAGCCAAGGTTCTAAAAGTGCTCAAGACCTCATTTTCCAGGTAAGGTGGTGTTCTGCCCATGCAATAAACACCTTCAGTCCTGGCAGGCACCCAGGACATTTTGTTGTTACTGTGGTTATTATTCATTAAAGAAGTTTTAGGAACTACAGAAGAACATAAAAAATAAAACCAAAATCACTAATCACTAATAATCACTCCCATCATTAGCATTTTTGACATATTTCTTCCAGGCCCTTTTTCTTCACATTTTTTAAAAAGTAGAACTTACGGATTCTGGGAAGATGGCGGCGTGAGCAAGGCGGCGGAAATCTCCTCCCCAAACCATATATATTTGTGAAAATACAACAAATACAATTATTCCTAAAAGAGAGACCAGAAGATACAGTACAACAGACAGGCTACAGCTACATCTGAGAGAACTCAGCGCCCCACAAAGCGGGTAAGATACAAAGCCGCGACCCGGCGGGATCCAAGCACTCCCCCACCCCAGCTCACCGGCGGGAGGAAAAGAATCAGAGCGGGAGGGACTGGAAACACAGGCCTGCCAAATAACCAGCCCTGGTGATCTGCGCCACCGGGAGCACTGACACCCATCGTGTGCTCTATCGGGGATCAGAGAAATGGAAGGGCAGGATCGAAGATGGCAGGTCCCCTTAGCCAGCCCCCTGGGACAAAAGAAAAGCAGACACTTTTTTAAAAGTTTTAAAGAGACAAGAACCCAACAGTGGAACAAAATCATCCCGGCGCACTCATGCGAACAGGCTGGGAATCTGGAAGAATTTCGGACTCCCTAACCGGCTGCTAGGTCATTTCACGGGGAAAAGCAACCTGCCAGTCATTCCCCCCTACCGGCGCTGCAAAGGGCCCGGGGGATTGGCCACAGCTGCAGAACAGCAGGAGAGTGGCCCTGCCCACAGCAACCACACAGAATCTCCTCCCAGCAACGAACAGGTAAAGGGTAAGGGCCACAGATGCCGGAGCAAGGTCTGGACGGCACCAAGGGAAGCAGAATGCACTCTGCGTGACTGAAAACCCCCGCAGTGCTATAGGTTAGGCTGAGGGTGTCCCGCACACAGGCAGCTCAGGGGATTATCCCAGAGACTGCCTCCAGGTGTGCGTGAAACCAGCTCAGGCCCCGGAGAAGGGCAAGGAGAACAACAAGCAGGAAGGGACTTTGTTCTCCCAGCTAACACAAGTGGCACCTGCCAGCGACCACTTCTAACACCATGAAAAGACAGGGGAATATGGTTCAGAAAAGGATCACCCAGACAACCCCAGAGAGAGGGCCTGATGGGATAGACTTAAGCAATCTTCCTGAAAAAGAATTCAGAATAAAAGTCATAACCATTCTGATGGATCTACAGAGAAACATGCAAGAGCTAAGGGAGGAAGTGAGGAGAGACAATGCAGAAATGAGACAAGTGATTGAAGGGCTGAAGAGCAGACTGGACGACCTGCAAGAGGGACTGTTAATGTAATAGATATCAGAGAACAGGAATACAGAGAAGCTGAGGCAGAGAGAGATAAAAGATCTCTAGGAATGAAAGAATATTAAGAGAACTGTGTGACCAATCCAAACGGAACAATATTCGCATTATAGGAGTACCAGAAGTAGAAGAGAGAGAAAAAAGGATAGAAAGTGTCTTTGAAGAAATACTTGTTAAAAACTTCCCCAAGCTGGGGAAATAAATAGTTTCTCAGACCACGGAAGCCCACAGATCTCCCAACACAAGGGACCCAAGGAGGACAGCATCAAGACACATAATAATTAAAATGGCAAAGATCAAAGACAAGGACAGAATATTAAACACAGCCAGAGAGAGAAAAAAGATCACCTACAAAGGAAAACCCATCAGACTATCATCAGACTTCTCAACAGAAACCTTACAGGCCAGAAGAGAATGGCATGATATATTTAACGTAACGAAACAGAAGGGCCTCGAACCAAGAATACTGTATCCAGCACGATTATCATTTAAATTGGAGGGAGGGATTAAACAATTCCCAGAGAAGTGAAAGTTGAGGGAATATGCCTCCCACAAACCACCTCTACACGATATCTTAAAGGGACTGCTCTAGATGGAAGCACTCCTAAGGCTAAGAAGATGTCGCCAGAGAAAATAAAATCATAGCAAAGCAAGCAGAACACCCAAATACTAACTAAAGGCAAAAAGTAAAATCAACTATCCACAAAAAGAGTCAAAGGAAACATAAAAGAGTACAGAATAAACCACCTAGCATATTAAGAATGGAGGAGGAATATCACCTAGCATATTAAGAATGGAGGAGGAAGAATAAGGGAGAGAAATAAAGAATCATCGGACTGTGTTTATAACAGCTTAACAAGAAAGTTAACTTACACTGCTAGATAGTAAAGAAGCTACCCTTGAAACCTTTGGTAAAAGGTTTTTTTTTTTTAAAGAAGATAGATTTTTTTATTTTAACTTACTCTCTCATGGAAGGTGCTTTACAAATAACAGCATTATATTTATATACTCACATAGAGAGATACACACACACACACACGAGATGCTTTTTAAAAAAAATGAGTTTCTACAACACATGATTACATAAATAATAAAATGCATCTCCTACCTATTTCCTCCTGAACCTATTGTACTGCTTGCAAATGAAGAGAATTTTATATTTTTAGAAAACCGGAGAAAAAGAGAATCTACACACATAAACAGAATCAGAAATGAGAAAGGAAAAATAACAACAGACCCCACAGAAATACAAAGAATTATAAGAGAATATTATGATAATCTATATGCTTACATGCTGGAAAACCTAGAAGAAATGGACAACGTCTTAGAAAAATACAACCTTCCCAAACTGACCAAACAAAAACAGAAAAACTAAACAGACCAATCACCAGCAACGAAATTGAAGCGGTAATCAAAAAACTACCCAAGAACAAAACCCCCAGACCAGATGGATTCACCTCTGAATTCTACCAGACATACAGAGAAGAAATAACACCCATTCTCCTTAAAGTTTTCCAAAAAATAGAAGAGGAGGGAGTACTTCCAAACTCATTCTATGAAGCCAGCATCACTCTAATACCAAAACCGGGCAAAGACCTCACCAAAAAAGAAAATTACAGACCAATACCCCTGATGAACATAGATGCAAAAATACTCAACAAAATATTAGCAAACCAAATTCAAAAATACATCAAGAGGATCATACACCATGATCAAGTGGGATTCATCCCAGGGATGCAAGGATGGTACAACACTCAAAAATCCATCAACATCATCTACAACATCAACAAAAAGAAGAACAAAAACCACATGATCATCTCCATAGATGCTGAAAAAGCATTTGACAAAATTCAGCATCCACTCATGATTAAAAGTCTCAACAAAATGGGTATAGAGGGCAAGTACCTTAACATCATAAAAGCCATATATGACAAACCCACAGCTACCATCATACCTAACAGCGAGAAGCTGAGAGCTTTTCATCTAAGATTGGGAACAAGACAGGGATGCCCTCTCTCTCCACTGTTATTCAACATAGTACTGGAGGTCCTAGCCACGGCAATCAGACAAAACAAAGACATACAAGGCATCCAGATTGGTAAAGAAGAAGTCAAATTGTCACTATTTGTAGATGACATGATATTGTACATAAAAAACCCTAAAGACTCCATTCCAAAACTACTAGAACTAATATCTGAATTCAGCAAAGTTGCAGGATACAAAATTAACACACAGAAATCTGTTGCTTTCCTATATACTAATGATGAACTAACAGAAAGAGAAATAAGAAAAACAATTCCATTCACAATTGCATCAAAAAGAATAAAATACCTAGGAATAAACCTATCAAAGGAAGTGAAAGACCTATACCCTGAAAACTACAAGACACTCCTAAGAGAAATTAAAGGGGACACTAAGAAATGGAAATTCATCACATGCTCTTGGCTAGGTAGAATAAATATTGTCAAAATGGCTATACTACCTAAAGCAATCTATAGATTCAACGCAATCCCTATCAAAATACCAACAGCTTTCTTCAATGATCTGGAACAAATAATTCTAAAATTCATATGGAACCACAAAAGACCCCGAATAGCCAAAGCAATCCTGAGAAGGAGGAATAAAACGGGGAATTACGCTCCCTGACTTCAAGCTCTACTGCAAAGCCACAGTAATCAAGACAATTTGGTATTGGCACAAAAACAGACCCAGAGACCAGTGGAACAGAATAGAAAATCCAAACATTAACCCAAACATATACAGTCAATTAATATTTGATAAAGGAGCCTTGGATATACAATGGGGAGATGACAGCCTCTTCAGCAGATGGTGTTGGCAAAACTGGATGTAAGAGAAAGAAACTGGACTACTGTCTAACCCCATACCCAAAAGTCAACTCAAAATGGATCAAAGACCTGAATGTAAGTCATGAAACCATAAAACTCTTAGAAAAAACATAGGCAAAAATCTCTTGGACATAAACATGAGCGACTTCTCATGAACATATCTCCCCGGGCAAGGGAAACAAAAGCAAAAATGAACAAGTGGGACTATATCAAGCTGAAAAGCTTCTGTACAGCAAAGGACACCATCAGTAGAACCAAAAGACATCCTACAGTATGGGAGAATATATTCATAAAAAACATATCTGATAAAGGGTTGACATCCAAAATATATAAAGAACTCACGCACCTTAACAAACAGAAAGCAAATAATCCAATTAAGAAATGGGCAGAGGACATGAATAGACACTTCTCCAAAGAAGAAATTCAGATGGCCAACAGGCACATGAAAAGATGCTCCACATCGCTAATCATCAGAGAAATGCAGATTAAAACCACAATGAGATATCACCTCACACCAGTGAGGATGGCCAACATCCAAAACACAAACAACAACAAATGTTGGCGAGGATGTGGAGAAAAGGGAACCCTCCTACACTGCTGGTGGGAATGCAAATTAGTTCAACCATTGTGGAAAGCAGTATGGAGGTTCCTCAAAAAGCTCAAAATAGAAATACCATTTGACCCAGGAATTCCACTCCTAGGAATTTACCCTAAGAAGGCAGCAGCACAGTTTGAAAAAGACATATGCACTCCTATGTTTATCACAGCACTATTTAGCCAAGAAATGGAAGCAACCTAAGTGTACATCAGTAGATGAATGGATAAAGAAGATGTGCTACATATACACAATAGAATATTATTCAGCCATAAGAAGAAAACAAATCCTACCATTTGCAACAACATGGATGAAGCTAGAGGGTATTATGGTCAGTGAAATAAGCTAGGTGGAAAAAGACAAGTATCAAATGATTTCACTCATATGTGGAGTAAAAGAGCAAAGAAAAAAACTGAAGGAACAAAACAGCAGCAGACTCACAGAACCCAAGAATGGACTAACAGTTACCAAAGGGAAAGGGACTGAGGAGGATGGCTGGGAAGGGAGGGACATAGGGGAAAAAGGGGCATTATGATTAGCAGACATAATGTAGGGAGGGCACGGGGAGGGCTGTACAACTCAGAGAAGATGAGTAGTGATTCTACAGCATCTTACTGCACTGATGGACAGTGACTTTAATGGGGTATGTGGGGGGGACTAGATGAAATGGGGAGCTTAGTAACCATAATGTTACACATGTAATTGTAGATTTATGATACCAAAATAAAAAAAATTTTTTTAAGTAGGACTTATAATATACACACTTTTATATCTTAGAGTAATTGCTGACACTTTTTCCATAGCATTATCTTGGGTCATTATATACAATTTTTGAAGACAGGAATTTCTTTTTAAAGTTTGCATAGTAGGCCATCAGATGAATGTATCAAAATTTATATAACTAATCTTCTATTGTTGGACATTTGGTATGTTTTCAATTTCTAACTATCATAAATAATAACACAATGAAGATACATATGTATATATGTGTGCACATATATACATATATGTATGATT
This sequence comes from Smutsia gigantea, assembly GCA_032199065.1. Classification (NCBI taxonomy): domain Eukaryota; kingdom Metazoa; phylum Chordata; class Mammalia; order Pholidota; family Manidae; genus Smutsia; species Smutsia gigantea. Next base: position 16,012 of record JAVSCE010019154.1, read on the forward strand.
ACATCCTTAGTATAAATTCTAAGGAACAAAATCACTGAGTCAGAGACAATGAACATTCCCTGGGCTCCTAATATGAATTTCCAAGTAAATACTAAAAACCATCCTAAACAATATTGCATTTTTGCAACTCTAGGTATAATGGCACTGTATCTTAGTATTTTCTCCATGTACAATTTTCGACCATGCTGACAGCTGTATCAGTCCTGTGGGCCAGGAATTGCACACTTCTGTTCTCAAGTGTGTCTTCAGCTAGCTGCTCATATACCAGATGAAAATGTGGTTCCAAATCACTCTGGCAGCCCCTCTGGTAGCGCCAGTCCCACGGTCTTGCATCAGGTGGGTGACAGCACGTCCATCCCTCCACTCTGCCCAAACTCCAGAGCACATACTCGGCCCCATCACCTTCAAGTCCTCCCCGCACAGCTTCTTTCAAGCCACTCATCTTCCATCAGTGGTTCTCAAAGTGTTTTTTAAATCCTTCCATACACCCTTGCCCCTCCCTAGGAAGGCATAGGTCACAGCACTTTGAAGTGAGAAGGATCTGAGATCTTGGGCACCACAGATGCCACATTATAAACTGACGGTAATGACAGCCCCCTCAGAGAGCTACCGGAAGGATTAAGTAAGATAACTCATGGGAAGTGCTTAGTAATAGCGACAGGAACCCAGAAAACACTCAATAAATGACAGCTTTTGTTTTAAAAAAATATAAATACGTAATAACAAACCCACTAAAAAATTGCTTAATCCCCTACCCACTGGAGGAGATTAAAGAACCACACAGCTGTCTTTCTCATCTGAAGCTCATCCAGGTTCCAAATGCCCAGGGAGAGTCAGAAACTTCAGACAGTACGCCCAACCCAGTGAACCTCAACCCAAGGGTATGGGAGGTCTGGCAAAGCTCGACTTGGAAGGCAGGCAGGCAGCTGGTCAGCGCGGAGCCACAGAGGCTCTGCACCAGCTGAGCAAAACGAAGGAGTGAGGACAAGCTACAGGGACACCAAAAAGGACAGCCTGCATCAGCCTGACCAGCACAGGGTTTTGGAGCACCAAGAGCAGGCAGCAAAACAATTCTAGGTGCCACCGGCCCCTCCCACCTGGGAGCCTGGAAGCAGGTGATTGGTGCAGCCGTTGCTCCCTAGCTGGCCCTGGACAAGTCTGCTATTGTTCATCAGCTCCGAGTCGAGTCACCACAGCATTGTCCAACCGATCTATCAGGAGGAAGCAGCTGGACAGACCAACACCACATGCAGGAAACCTCCACCTCCACCAGGGCTCCCCGCACAGCCTCCGCCCTGTTTGGGAGGCCCAGCATCCTGCCTGCTTGTCGCCTGGGGACCCTGGAGCAAGCCCAAGGCATCCACAGTCTGAGCAGACACCCAGTTTCCTGCCTCCATTTCCCTGGGCAAAATACAAGCTCTCTGTGGCATTTTGGCAACTCTCCTAGGGGCAGGGAGTGGGGTCTCCTGTGTTCCACCTGCCAATTAATAGAAACCAAGATGCAAGCAAATGGGGCAAAAACCACTGTCCTGGGGTCATGTGACAAGGACACACCACGTGGCAAGGAGATGGCTCTTCTCTGGCCCGAAACACAGAGACTAGCTCATCACAACAGCACATTCAAACAGGGCTGGAGTCCTAAATCTCTCTAGAAAAGAGAATTCTTGCCAACTTCCTTATCTGGAGTCCAGACCAGGTCTGCCATGCTCCAACACAGAATCCAGGAATCCCTCAGAAAAGCAGCTGGGTGGTTCAGGGTTTAAGGTGAGAGGGCCAAGCCTGACTCCCACACCAACCTGCAGTGTGAGTCACATCACATCCCTAAGTCAAGGTCAGCAAACTCAAGCGCCTAGGGGAGGCAGGCAGAAAATGTAACTTAGTGAGGCCAGCTGGGTGTACAGGTTCATTCCCGCACTGTGTTGAGCCTGAGGGGTCAGGAAAGCACAGGCCCCACCCAAAGGTGACAGCTGAGACTCAGATCCAGCCGGTTCTTGCCGCTGGGCGGGCAGGTTCAATGTAAGTAGTAGACCTTTTAACTCTAAAAAGCCAGAAATCTCTGTGTGTAAAATCTCTTCAGTGTTTAAATGTTGGCTATAATAAAACAGTCACATCAGCTGGGCCCAAACAAAACACATCTGTGGCCCAGATCTGACCTCGGGGCTACCAGATTGCCACCTCAGCTCTCAGCGCCAGGTCCTCTCTGTGAAATGAGGGCAAAGGAAAGAGCCAGGGTGGGGAGGACTCCATGGGGCGGGGCCTATTGTGCACGTCACACTGCAGACACACAGGAAGCACTGAACAAATGGTGACTGTTACCCAGGCAGAGCTGGCAGGGCCTGGGGAAGAACCCTCCACCTTCTCATCCTACCGAAGAGGAGGCCTCAGGACGGTCCTGGGACTGGCCCCAGGTCTGCAGTGAGCCAGTGGCAAGAGGCAGGCTAGACCCAGACCCTGGTACCTCACCTAAGGGGCAGCCTCCCCCTGTGAGACCCGGTTTACCACAGACCATTCTGCAGCTGTCTCCCCCCAGCTGTGACAGGCAGCCCCCCAAAGGGCAGTGTGGTGTATGCATCTGTTTCACACACAGAACTCAGCCTCACGCCAGGTAAGTGATGGAGGCTCCCTCGGTGTGAACTGGCTGGCCGGTCAGCGGCAATGCCCGGTGTCCCGGCATTCCATGGGCAGGCCTTGTGCTGAACTTTGCCCTCCGGGCTACCCCTGCCTGGCCTGGGTGGGAAAGGAAGATGGGGCATGTGGGGAAGTTGGGGTTCCTATGGCCAGGATCCTCACTGAACTTAAACCACCTGATGATGTAACTGGCCTGTTGCTAGGCTACCGCTTCCACACCCATAGGCCATAAGCTATTATGGCACTATATGGAGAGCTCGGCCCAGTGCTCTGGGCAGGCAGAGACGCTAGTGCTCGACCTACCGCCAGGAGAACAAGCCGGGTAATAAACCCTTTCACCCCAAAGAAACGTTCTACTGTCATTTCTTTGGTCGCATTGAATCCATAGAGACCTTGCCGGGGTCTGAAACCCACTGGCAAGACAGGCAGACAGGATGAGGAGAGGTCGGGGAGGAATGAACAAAAGAAGACAGTCAGAAGGCAGGGAACGTACCTGGGGCCACAGAGGGGCTGGCGCAGCTGGAGGAGGGCGGGGGAGCCAGGGGTGGGGGCAGGGGTGGGGGCAGGGGGAAGGCTGTGGCTACGGGGCGACAGGGGTCTCCAGCGGAAGGGCTCTGGGCATGAATTAGCAGCACGGGGCAGGGTCTGCCAGGGTCACCCAGCCAGGCTGCACAGTGCAGAGATGTGGTGCCTGAGGTGCGTGGGCCCGAGGCTGAGTGCTGTCCGCAGACGCTAGGGGTGTCCTGTTTGAACTTGTCCTTACCCAAAAACTGTCCACTCTTGCCGTCTCAGGGAGGTACAGCCCCAGAATTTCTCCTGGCTCCTTCTACAGCTTTCCAATTAATGCTAGCTGAAAGTAATCCTTAGCCTTAAAGCGGCAACCGGGGCGAGAAGGAGTGGAGCTGGTGCTCCTGGTTCCTGGTGGAGGCACCTTGAGTCTTAGCACATCGACGGCTTCAGGGCCTGGGGGACCATCTGGCACGAACCCCACACGTCACGGTTAGGCAGCAATGTGCCCCAGGCCCATCAACACAGGCCGACACCAGACCAGGGTCACCAGATGCCAGGCCGTGGTCCCTTTGATGACAGGGCGCTGCAGCTCCCCCATCCCTCAGCCACAGCATCTCAGCTTTCCACCTAGGAACACCTCCGGGGCCACAGGGACACTGTCACAGGGTCTCACCTCCCCACAGGCTCTCAGAAAATCCGCACCTCTAACAAAAGCCCAAGGTCATCTGAGCCTTTCAGTACAGGTGTCTCCCACTGCTGATGGCTCACTTTCTCCCCAGATCACAGAGGGAAACTGAGAGGGGGAGGGAGGGAGGGAAGGAGTGGAGTTGTAGCCCACGGGGAGGCAGTGGACTGAACGCAGGGGAGGCCTTCAGGCTAGACACGCAGTCCTTGCAGGGCCAGTGAGGAGACTGACGGGTGAGACGACAGAGGCATCTGGCAGAAAGAGGGTGTGGGTGTCATGCAGCTGAGGGAGAGGTCTTCCCAGCGCTCTAGGAAGTCAGAAGAGAGATTTAGAAATTCCAACAGGCCTTGGGGGCTGAGAATCGGGCTAACCCACCTGGGAAGAGACTTTGGAAGCCCCCAGATTTGAATTTTCCCGCATTTGTCAATAAATATACACTAAGTTCCATTACAAAAAAGGAGGTGGGGATCAAGTAATCCAATAGGAAAGATAGGAAATCATCCTCCTCACTGCCACTAAGTGCCTTCCATATGCCAGGTTGGCTCTTTACATATATTAACCACTTAATATTCATGATAACCTTGTAAAATGGATCCTTTATTATCCCCATTTTACAGATAAGGCAAGGTCTTAAAGAACTCACCCAAGGTCACATGATGGGGGTTGCTGGAACCAGGTGAAGTGGCCTTAGTCATCTCCTACCTACGTCTCACCGCCAGGTCCACCCCTTCAGCTCCTGAGACACGAGGGGACAGGCTGACAGGTACTCTCAGGCCCCGAAGGTCCAGTATCTGTGGCAACTGCCTCTGACTGGAGGAGTCTAGGGCTCAGATCTGCTCCCTGGGCCCCATGAACTCTCCGGTCCTTGGCCTTCTGCCTCCGCCTCCAGGCAGGGCTGGCATACTGGACTGCTGGGAGATTCTGTTCCCACTGACTCCGAATCCCAAAGGACCAGACGGACAGGGGGATTTCTGAATGAGTAACTAACCACAGAAGAATAAAGTTATGTAAATCAGCCTGGAGCACAGCAAGAAATCAGGGATGGGCTTTCCAAACCTCAGGCTAGGAAGTGGGAAAGGCCCAAAATGTGTATTCCTGCCCTGGGGCAGAGCTGCGCCTGTGCGGGTTTCTAGACAAGTGTTGATTACAAAACTACAAGGCTTTTACCCCATGGGCAGCAAGAGAGGGACTGCTGAACACAATGGGAAACCTCCCGCCAAAAGGAGACGCCCTTGGGCACAAAATCACACAAACCCTGTGGCGGGTTCCTCTCCCGGCCCCAAGTTCTGTTTTTGCTTAAGTGCTTTTAATGGGCCACTTGTCACCATCTCCCTCCAGCAGCTTATAAAACTGAGCCCAAGAAATGTATCAACAGCTCTGCCGCATCAGGACAGGAGGTGGCCGTGGGGAAAACTCAAACTCTCCCTCACAAGCCCTTTTGCAGAGCAGGTTGCCCAGCAGGAAGGCAGGTGAGGAAGGCAGCCTGGAAAGTGGGACGGGGAAACTGGGCAGGCTCAAGCTGGGATTTTATTTTGTCCACAGTTGAGAATGAGGTTATCTTTCCTTCTTGAGCACCTTCCTCCATAAACCCGTCCTGCCGGTCAAGGTGAAGATCTGTTGCCCTCGTTCTGGCACTCGGTCTGTGTATATCTCCAACGGCAAAGGCTCAGGCTGAGTCCAGGAGACAGCACACAAGCTGGCGGCAGGGGTCTAGCAATAAAGTTATCCGAGACAGCTGATGGAACCGGAGAAGAGACGAGGGGTGGCTGTTGTCATGTGGACGAGAGAGCAGGCTTACTCTCGCGGGCCTGGCCGTGGAGCCACAGCCAAAGGATGGCTCCAGAAAGGCAGATCTCAAACCAGAGGTGTCCAGCAACCCAGAGGGAGCGCTCACCACCCAGCACACCCAAGCAGAGGCTGGCTACCGGGCTGGAATCCAGGGTGCAGCCTGAGTGAGGAGGGGCCCCTCCTCCTCCGAGAGTCTGTGTCTTCCTCATAACAATTACAAGTCCTGAGGAGCAGGTTCTGTTTACTGGTTGTTCATTATCATCATTTATTAAGTGCCCAGCATTTTGCTCAGCACTTCATAGGCATTACCTTGTTTAGTCTTCCCCACACCCCCTCTAAGACAGGAGCTATGCCTGCGACATAGCAGATGGGACCAAAATATCTGTGGGATGAATGAGGAATGAATGAATGAAACCCCTTTACTGAGGAGAAAACTGAGGCCTAGAGAGGATAAGCATCTTGCTGTGGTCAGGCATGTGGGCCAGCTGCAAAGTGAGTCTGTGATCCCCACTCTGAGCCCCAGGGACACATCCTGATCCGCTGCTCACAACAGCAACTGCCTTGGCCTTCCGAGACCAGTTAAAAAGTTGGCTGGCTATGACCAAATGCTACAGGCTCACTGTTAACAGGTATCAGGCTCTGCTTTCTAAGCATGCTCTAATAAGCATGCATTGCAAGAGAACGTGACAAAACTTATCAAGATGTTCAAGTTCAGCCCACATCTCACAACCAAAGTTGTATCCATTTAAGAACAAATCAGCCAATTGAAAAGACAGGCAGCAAAAGAGTTTTTCAAAAAATAAAAATAAAGAGGTATCTGTAAGGATAGGGAGAAAGGGGAACCCTCATACACTGCTAGTGGGAATGTATGATGATGGTGCAGCTGCTTTGGAAAACCGTCCAGCAATTCCTGAAGCCATTCAACGTTCAGTCACCAGAGGACCGGCAATTCCACTCCTGGGTGTTTGCCCAAGAGAAATGAGAACATATGTGCATATAAAACACTGTGAATGAATGTTCACAGCAACATTATTCCTAACAGTCAAAATGTGGAAACAGCCCACACATCTGTCAGCTGATGAATTGATAAGGACAAACAAAATATGGTATGTCCATGCAGTGGAGTGTCATTCAGCCCTAAAAAGGAAGGCAATTCTGACACAGGCTACAGCATGGATGACCCTTGAAAATATCATGCTAAGTGAAAGAAGCTAATGAGAAAAGACCACATATGGTATGATTCCATTTATATGAAATGCCATGATAGGTAAATTACAGAGATAAAGGGAGAAATTAGGGGTTGGGGCTGACTGCTAATGGATATGGATTTTTTTTAAGAATGATAAAATGTTCTAAAATCAATAGTGACAATGATCACACGACTGACAATATATTAAAAACCACTGAACTGTATGCTTTAAATGAATGAGTTTTATGGTATATAAGTTATATCTCAGGAAAGCTGTTTTTAAAAAAAGAACCATTTGGCTGCTACCTTCTTTGATTTTAACAGATTACAGGGAATCTGAGAAGAGGTAGAGATTATGGAGCTAATCAAGAGAAGGCATAAGCTCACAAACTCACTGCCCCTTTCCCATGTCAAAGATGTCATTTGCTCATTCATCATTTATTGAGAACCTACTATGAGCCATGCATCGCACCACATCAGAAGGCAATGAACTATAGCCCACAGGCCAAATCCAGCCCACCACCTGCTTTTGTACAGCCTGCAAACTAAGAATGGTTTTTACATTTTTATATGGTTGGAAAAAATAAAAAACAATAATATTTCACATGTAGAAATTATATGAAATTCATATTTTAGTGTCCATAAATAAATGTTACTGGAACACAGCCACACTCATTCATGGACATATTTTCTATAGCCACTTCTGTGCTACAGGACAAAGTTTAGAGTAGCTGCAACAGAGACCAGATGCTCTGCAAAGCCTAAAATATTGACAATCAGGTGCTTCACAGACAAAATCTGCCCCTCCCATGCTAACTGCTGGAGGCAGGGCAGGGGGAGGGATGGGCACTCACAGACAGGCCTCTGTCCCCAGGGTCTGCGGGCCCGTGAGGAAGACAGTGGGTCTGAAGACCACCCAGCAGGGTACAACTATGAAGGAAGGAACCTATAGCCTTGGGAGAGGGGCCCAACTGGGCCAGGGCTTGGGGAAGGCTTCCCTTAGATGAACTTGACTCTGAGCCTGAAGGAGCAGGAGGGAGACACATCTGCAGTGGCCCTGGGGACAGAGGACACATGTCCTGCTGAAGGACCAAAAGCAGGCCACCAAGGCTGCCATGCAGAGCAGAGGGCAGGGCTTGCCAGACAGCGGTACTCCCCTGCCTGCCTGCAGGGCCTCACCCCCCAGACCTGATTCCTTGGAGACTACGGGAAGGGGGCTGAGAGTGCTGGCTGTACCACCCACTGCCAGATGAGAAGACAGAAGGTGGGCAAATTAATCAGTAGGAAATAACTTTCTTTATTCAATATCATACAGGACAAAAATAAGAAAAAGATGCAATCTGACTTCAAAGAGGAAGCCGGAAGTTGAGGGAACAAGCCCACGCCCTCAGCTCTGCTCTTCAAACAGCTGCACCCACCGTCCCCAGTGCCTGGGATGTGCTTCCCCAGACATCCAAGAGGACTGCTCTGTGAGTCCTTGAGGTCTCTGTGCTTCCATGATAAAGAAGCTTTCCCTGCCCACCTTGTATCAAGTAAGCTTGCTTCTCTCCCATACCTCAGGCGTCCCCTACGTCCTTACCATGGTTGCTTTTCTTCACCACACTGACTCTGCCTGTTATACAGGTATTTGCTTGTTCACTGACCAGCTCTCACACTAGAATATGAGCCTTATGAGGACAGGAACTTGTGTTTTGTTTCACTGCAGAATTCTCAGCACCAAGACCTGGCCTAGAGTCAGCTTGCAAGTAAATGCTTGTAGAGTAAGTGCAAACACAAAACACTTCTAAAAAATTTAAGGGTAAATGTCCCTGATTTGTGACCTTGGGCAGGTTATTTCTTTATGGCTCAATCTCCTCATTTATAAAATAAAAATAAAAGTATCCATCATTCATTATTTTGCATTATAGTCTATTTTGTGTCACATGTTAAGGAGGAGTTTTAAATACATATCTCATTTAATTTTCATGTAGACCCCACGAGATAACATTTACTACAAATTCCCTTTGAAAAAATGAGCTGAAGCTTAGAGAAAGTAGGTAAGCTGTCTAAGGTCAAACAGCGAGTAAGCAACAGAATTAAATTCAAATGAGCACCTTCAGGCTTCAAGGTCTATGTTCATTCCCCTCTACTGAGCTGCAAATAAACCTGCCAGAGGAGGCTGGATGAAGGCAGCTGGAGTATCCTGGAGCAGCTGAGGAGTGTTCACAAAGTAAGGGCAATCAGATTCTGTTCTGAAGGACTAAAAGGATTCCTGTGAGCAGAAGAGTGGACAAAAGTCATTCAAGGTCTAAAAAAAAAAAGGAGGACAGGCAGTTCTTTTCCATAAGAGACCTACACCATCATAACCAGAGAGGACGGGAGTGAAGTCCCAGAACTGGTACTGGGACATGACCTTAGACACAGCCAGTCAAGCCGCCTGTTTCACAAAGCAGGAAACCAAGGTCCAAGGCAGTGGAGTGACCTCTGAACGGCCGCAAAGGCAGTAGCTTGTGCCTATGCTGAC
>JAVSCE010019155.1:0-68371 GCA_032199065.1 Smutsia gigantea
CGTGAGGCATGAGCATCAGATGGAAAGCTCATTAGGGGATGTACAGTGCCAGAAGCAAGGACAGTCCCGTTGCCATAAATGCTGGAGTTTATAGGCTTTCATGTAGCCTCTCTGTTCAGCTTAATGGAGCAGAGCAAACCAAAGGCAGAAGAAAATGCTCTTCTATGCCACCAGAGCAAGCTAGACAGAGAACTGGTAGACACTGGGAATTTAGATAAGCCCTGAATGTGTATCAGCCTGACACACATCTACTGAAATAAAAAGAAAATTTAACAAGTGCCTGAGGAATCAGAGGGCATATGCAGGCAATCTGCACACTTTGGATATTTGCAAACATTTTGTTTGGTTAGCCATGGATCTTAGGAGAAAAACATTTGCAGAGCATGAGTGAGAGCACATTACCTTAAAAGCTCTGAAAAATATCAGAGTTTTAAAACGGCAACTTTTATATGAAGAAGATATGGCCTCTATGATAATGAATAAACACTATGAAGAGATAGAAGATGAGTAGGTAGGATAATGGAAGATAACAAACTAATAAAAAAAATGCACAGTTGACCCTTGCACAACATGGGTTTGAATAGCATGGGTTCATTTATATCAATAAATATACTGGAAAAAATTTTGGAGATACACAACAATTTTGGAAAAACATTTTCTTTTCCCTAGTTTACTTTATTGTAAGAAAACAGTACATGATACATACAACATACAAAATATGTCTTAATTGACAGTTTATGTTATCAGTGAGGCTTCCAATCAACAGTAGGCTATTAGTAGTTAAGTTTCGGAGGAAATCAAAAATTATACATGGATTTAAGACTGCATGGGGCATGGGTTCCCCTAACCCCCTTGTTGTTCAAGGGCCAACTGAAGTGGCAGAACTATACTGAAGTCAGAAAAAAGTAAAATTGAAATCACAAAAAAACCAGTTGGTAATTAGAGTATAAACTTAAAAAGTTCTTCCAGAATGCAAAGGAAAATGGTCAAAATGAAAAAAGGGAAAATATGTCAGACAAAGAAGACAAAGAATAAAGTGCTGGGGATGAGACCCTGAAGAATAAACCAAAACTACCCAAACCAGAATAATAATCAGTCATAACTAAAGAACACTTTTTTTGAGGGGAGAAAAAAATGCCCTGGAGACAAAAGTGTTCACCATGTCCCAGGCTAAATCAACAAGTAGCCATTCTGGGAATTTATTGTAAACATATGAATAACATATTATAAACATGAGAATAACCTTATAAGCATGCAGGTAGGAAAACAAGACCGGCAGAGTATTCAAGGAGAATACTGAAATAAAAGAATGATATGCTTATCAGTGTTGTCTTTTATTTGTGAAGGTAATAAGAAAACAATTCTCAGTTATTCAAGAATTCAGAAAACATATTATTATTATTTTTTGAACAGCTATACCAAATGAGGGAGGAATTCCAGAACTCGGGAATGGGGATGTCATGGCACCATTATACAGGCAAGCAGCATTGAAATGAATTACACTCAGAGTTAAACCTAAATAATTGCTTTAAACCATTATTACAATATTAAATGTAAATGTCAGAAGTGGTTTTAAGAAAGAAAATACAAAGTATAAAAATTAAGTATTTTGTAACCATCATCTGGATTAAAAACTCAGAAAAGGTAAAATGGCAAAATTGCATTATCTTCTGTAAGAAAGGCTTCAAAAAGCAACTTCATTCTTGACTTTGGATAACTTAAAAAATGTACATTAAAAATTTTGTGAAAAAAATGTCAAGGTAACCAATAGTAAAGTTAAAAGTATAATATGTTCCTTCTAAACCACTGCTTTTTTTAACTTTAAAAAGCCTTTTTATTAAGGAAAAATTTGAACATACACAAAGTAGAAAGAGTAAGATAAAGAATCCTCATACATCCATCATCTGGATTCCACAATTATCAACATAATATTGACATGTTATTTTGTTTTAATGTTTAAATTTTTTTTTATTAAAGTATCATTGATCTACAATCTTTTTTTTAATAATTTATTTTGGTTGATCTACAATCTTATGATGGTTTTAAACACACAACACAGTGGTTCAATTTTCACCCATATTATCAAGTTCCTCACCCCCTCCAGTGCGGTCACTGCCTATCAACATAGTAAGATGTTATAGAGTCCTTAACTGATTCTCTGTGCTCCACTACCATCCCAGTGACCTGCCTATATTGTGATTGTGAATTATAGTGCCCCTCAATCCCCTTCTCCCTCCCAACCCCTCCCCTTCGGTAACCACTAGATCCTTCTCAGTGTCTATGCGTCCACTGCTATTCTGTTCCTTCTGTTCTGCTTTGCTTTTATACTCCACAAATGAATAAACCACTGCTTTCTAAGGCCTTTCTCTCCTCTCCAGCTCAGAATTTCACAGTCAACTATGCCTTCTCTTCCCTCCCACACAGGACCTTCCCATCAATAAATAAGCGTGTTCAAGGCTCTGCAATCCTTACAATACATTTGTATTTATTTGTGACCCCACATCTCCTTCTAACGTGGTGTTTGTCAGTCTAAGTCGCACAATAAAACCACCTGGGAGCTTTATAAACTATCTCAGTGCTTGGGTCCACCTGCCAGAGATTCTAATTTAACTGGTGTGGAGAGTGCCTTGACCAAGGGATTTTTTAAAGCCTCACATGATTCTAGCACACAGGCAGGGTTGGGACCACAGTAGCCCTACCTCTCGGCTCTCCTTCTCAGCAAAATTCCTACAAGTTTTTCCTAAAGACCATCTCCATTCCGTTTTCTCCTAACCACTCCTCAAATCACAACAATCAGGCTTCTGCCCCACCACTTCTCTGAAATCATTCTTTCTAGGGTCGCCAAAGGCCCAAATGCCACTAAATCTAACAGACACTTTTAGTCCTCATCTACACTGGCTTTACACAGCTTTAGATACCTGTGAGGACGCTGCATTTCTTGATGCATTCTCTTCCTTTACATGCTGAGACTCCACACTGTTCAGCTTTTTCTCTGACTTCTCTGCCACTCTTTTCAGTAGGACTTCGGACGCTCATCCTCCCCACCCAGCCATTGATGTCGGCGCTCCTGAGTAACCTAACTGTCCATCAGTAGATAAATTGGTGAATGGATAAAGAAGATGTGGGGTGTGTGTGTGTGTGTGTGTGTGTGTGTGTGTGTCTGTGCACGCGATGGAATGTTACTCAGCCATAATGAAATCTTGCCATTTGCTGAGAGTGTAATGCTAAGTGAAATAGGCCAAGCAGAGAAAGACAAATAGTGTATGATTTCATTCACGTGTCCAATATAAAAAACAAAACAAACAAATAAAACAAACAGACTCATAAATACGGAGAAGGAACTGGCTGCTGCTGGAGGAGAGGTGTTGTGGGAGGATGGGTGAAATAGGTGAAGGGTTTAAAGAGCAACAAGCTTCCAGTTAAAAAATAAGTAAGTCACAGGGCTGAAAGTACAGCATAGGAAAAATAGGCCATAATACTGTAATATCTGTATGATGACAGATGGTAACTAAACTTATTGTGGTGAGCATTTACTAATGTACATAACTCTCAAATCACCATGTCATACACCTGAAACTAATATAATATTGTATATCACCTATACTTCAATTAAAAAAAAAATCAATGCTCCTGAAGATCTGTCTGGGTCCGTTTTGTGAGAAGGAACCTCACCCGCGTTCTCCTTCGTGAAGGACAATTTCCTCCATGCTCGTGACTGCAATTTCTATCTCTTCTTTGATGATTTAAGATCTATGTTTCTGTGGCCTAGACCTTTCCTGGTAGTGCAGCCCACAGCCCAATCCATGCGACATCCCCACGTCTCAGTCTTTCCCGGCCATACTCGCCACCCTCTCTCAGCACCCATGCCCCTTGCTTACCTTGCTATCATTCTCTACAGCCCCCCCCCCCCCGGGCTCAGCCCCATCCCCAGGGGCTCTCACCATCTTCTAGTCCTCCACCTCCTCACCTCTGGCTCTGCCTCCACCCACCAGACCAGCGCCAGCCTCCCCAGAGGCCTCCCAGCTGGACCCGCCCATCTGTTGTCTCCAGTGAGCTTCCCCAGTCGCACATCTATACTGTCGCCCTGATCAGACTCTGTGATGACTTCCCTCCCATGTGTCTTAGGAGAAAGAAGGAAAAAAAGAGAAAGAGAGGGTCCTTTCTGGTCTGGTCTTTGTCCTTCTACCAACTTCATCCATCTCCACCCTACCTCTGCCCCACCACCCTCTCCCTTGGCCCCACCCCACCCCTCCCCACAGGCCCACCCCAACCCTCTCCTCCCAATCCCTGCATTCCAACTGTGGTGACCTTCCAGTTCCTAAAATGTGCCTAGCTGCTGCCTGACAATGGTCTTTACTCATTCTTTTTCCTGTGCAGAGAAGGATCTCCCTACCCTATGCCCTCCCTCACTCCAGCTTTCTGCCTAACCTACTCAACCATCATTTCTGCATGGAAACCTCTCCTTAACTTCACAAGCCCTCCCCGCTATCTTATCCACAGGTCTAGATGTATTCTACACCATCGTCCCATTACACACATTTCCTTTCTTAACATAAGCATCATTGTGTAATAGTGCATTCATCATTGTAAAGCTCTGACTAACACCTGCTTTCTGCACCAGCCTGTGAGCCTTATGAGGACAGGGATTGCTGTTGGTTTTTACTCATTGTCCCAGAGCCCATCACTGGCATATAATAAGTCTCAATATATGTTGGTTTAGTGAAAACTAAATCTAGAAACTACTTTATATAACACAAGTGATAAAAAAATGAAATTGTAAGAAATTACAAAGGAATACATAAAACATAAAACTAAATAATGTTCAATTCAATCTCAGTGGCTCTGAAGTAAATAGAAGTGGTTTAAACATGCTGCCATTTAAAAAGTCTTTTTTAATGATTAAATAAGAATATGTACATTATAAAACACAATGTTCTAGAGAAAAAAATCAGGATATAAGGCTTTGTACAATAAAAACTGTAATTTTTACTTCCTCTTCAATAAAAACTAGACAGGAATCCCCAGAATGTTAATGACAATTATTCTGGGTAGTAAAATTATAATTTTTATTTTCTTTTTCATATTTTTCAGAATTTTTTAAGTTATTTATGAGAAAAATGTATTAATCAAAACTAGGTTGTATGTCAAGTATGCTTTCTGTTACAGGTTACAGAAAACCAAACTCAAAGTGGCTTACATAATAGAAAGAATTTATGGCTAACCTACCTGAGATTGTTTGGTTATGGTTTAATCAGGGCCTTGACTTCATTTCCTGTGAATATCTTATGCTTGGTCTATTTCTGTATTTAATTTCATCTCCAGATTTACTCCCCTCATAGTGGCAAATGGCTGCAGTGGCTCCAGGCCTCTCATCCTTATACCATATCATACCAAAGAAGAGAAAGCATCTGTGGGCCACTCTAATTGGACCAGCTTAGAACACAAGCCTAATTCTAAACAAACACTGTGGCTGGGGGATGCTGCTAGTTAATTTCTCCATAGCTAGAGCTGGAGGTGCAATAAGATTCCCTAGGACCATATGGACCACCAAACAGAAATTCAGAGCCATTGGAAATAGATAAGGAGGGAATGGATGCTTTAAAGACATGCCTGCTATAAACATTTTAACATAAAATACTTGCTTGCCTAATTTAAAAGATTAAAAGGCACTAACATGCAGTGAAAAGGGCATTGGTATAAGACAAAGGTGTTTCCTCTCACAACTCCTTTCAACGTCATACTGGACAAAATACTAATGCAATAAGGAAAGAAAAGTATGCAGATTGGGGAGGAAGACACAAAATTACCTTTGTCAGAAATGATATCATCATTTATGTAGAACATCCAAACAAATCAAGGAAAAGGGTCCTGTAATTAATAAGAGATTATAGTAAAATTGCAGTATATATGGCTAACATAAAAAAGTCAATTGCTTTCCTATATACCAACCATGAACAAGCAGAATTTGAAATTAAAATACATTATCATTTATATTAATATTCCAAAAAAAGTAAAATAGGTATAACTATAACAAAATACATATAAGATCTATATGAGGAACCATTAAACTCCTAAGAAAAAGCCAAATAAAAAATACATGAATAGAGACATATCATGGATAAGACGTCAGTCCTTCCCAATCTGACCTATAGATTCAACGCAATCCCAATCAAAATCCCAGCAAATTATTTATGAATATTGACAAACTGATCCTAAAGTTTATATGGAGGAGCAAAAGGCCCAGAATAGCCACAATATTGAAGGAGAGCAAAGCTGGAAGACTGATGCTACCCTGTTTCAAGACTATAAAACTACAATAATCAAGACAGTGTGTTTTGCAGAAGAAGAAGAAAATACATCAATGGAACAGAACAGAGCAAGAAATAGACCTATACAAGTGTAGCAAACTGATTTTTGACAAAGGAGCAAAGGCAATACAATGGAACAAAGACAGTTTTTTCAACAAATGGGTCTGAAAAAAATGAGTCTAAACACAGACTCTTACACTTTTCACAAAAATTAACTCACAATGGATTGTAGACCTAAGTATAAAATCAAATATAAATATAAATATAAAACTCCTGAAAGATAACATGGGAGAAAACCTAGATGACATTGAGTATGATGATGCCTTTTGTAGATACAACACCAAAGCCATGCTCCATGAAAGAAATAATTAAAAATGATTAATTTCATTAAAATTAAAAACTTCTCTGTGAAAGACAGTATGAGGAGAATTAGAAGACAAGTCACACACTGTCAGGAAATATTTGCAGAAGACACACCTGATAAAGGACAGTTATATAAAATACACAAAGAACTCTTAAAACTCAACAACAAGAAAAAAAACAACCTGATTAAAAAATGCGCTTGAAGATCTTAACAGACATCTCACCAAAGAGGATATGTTACAGGTGGCAAATAAGAAAGAGTATGAAGAACTGCTCCGCATCATAAGTCATCCGGGAAATGCAAATTAAAACAACAAGATACCACCATATGCCTATTAAAATGGCCAAAATCCAGAATACCGACAACACCAAATGCTGACAAAGATGTGGAGAAATGGAAACTCTCATTAACTGCTGACAAATGCAAAAAGGTACAGCCACTTTGGAAGACAGTTGGGCAGTTTCTTACAAAACTAAACATACTCCTGCCATGCAATCCAGCGATCATGCTCCTTAGTGTTGAAAGAATTGAAGACTGATGTCCACACAACAACCTGCACAGATATTTATAGTAGCTTTGTTCATAATCATCAAGCTTGGAAGCAACCAAGTTGTCTTTCAGTAGGTGAATGGATAAACTGCGATACATTCAGAAATAGAATAGTATTCAGCACTACAAAGAAATGAGTTATCAAGCCATGCAAAGACATGGAGGAACCTTAAGTGCATATTTCTAAGCAAAAGAAGCCAATCTGAGAAGGCTACACACTATGATTCCAATTATAGAACATTCTGGAAAAGGCAAAACTATGGAGACAATAAAAGACAGTGGTTGCCAGGAGTGGGCTGGAGGGGTGGTAAAATGAACAGGCAGAGCACAGAGGATATTTAGGGCAAGGAAAATACTCTGCATGATGTATAATGATGGATATATGTCACTGACACTTGTCCTAACCCACTTAATATACAATACCAAGAATGAAACCTTAGATAAATAATAGACTTTGAGTAATTTTGATGTGTCAATAAAGGTTCATCCTTGATTAAAGAGAAACATGCCCCATTCTGGTGAATGATGTTGGTAATTAAGAGAGCAGGGGTTACATGGGAAATCTCAGTACCTTCTTCTCAATTTTATTGCTCTAAAAATATTAAGTTTATTAAAAAGTGGAATAAGAAATAAAAAGAGATGAAAGGAGATTCAAGATGGCGGCATGAGAAGTGAGACAGAGAACTCCTCCCAAAACAACAAATAGTACGAAAATATAGTTAATTAATACAACTAACCCTGAAACAGCAACAGGAAAGAAGGCTGCACCAGACTGCACACAGACATCATGAACAGCGCAGACCTCACAAAACAGGGCACCATCTCCACTCCCCAGTGACCCCCAACCTCACTCTAGGGGCTGAGCAGCTCCAGAGACTACAGGGCACCACATAGAAATATGAAACATCAAAAGAACCTGGTTCAGACCATAATCTCACAAACCCCAGAAAAGAATACCAAATGAAACTAAACTCACCAATCTTCCTGAAAGAGAGTTCAAAATAAAAATCATAAACATGCTTATGGAGGTACAGAAAAATATTCAAGAACTCAGAAACTAATTTAAGATGGAGATTCAATCATTAAGAATTCCATATCTGAAATGAAACATACAATGGAGGGATTTAAAAGCAGATTAGATACAGTAGAAGAGATGGTAAATGGAATAGAAATTAGAGAAGAGGAATACAAAGAAGCTGAGGCACAGAGAGAAAAAAGAATCTCTAAGAATGAAAGAATATTGAGAGAACTGTGTGACCAATCCAAACGGAACAATATTTGTATTATAGGGGTACCAGAAGAAGAAGAGAGAGAAAAAGGGATAGAAAGTGTCATTGAGGAGGTAATTGCTGAAAACTTCCCCAATTTGGGGAGGAGATAGTCTCTCAAGCCATGGAGGTACATAGATCTCCCAAGATAAGGGACCCAAGGAAGACAACATCAAGACATATAATAATTAAAATGGTAAAGATCAGGGATAAAGACAGACTTTTAAAAGCAGCTAGAGAGAGAAAAAAGACCACATACAAAGGAAAACCCATCAGGCTATCATCAGATTTCTCAGCAGAAACCTTACAGGCCAGAAGGGAGTGGCATAATATATTTAATGCAATGAAGCAGAAGGCCCTTGAACCAAGAATACTCTACCCAGCAAGGTTATCATTTAAATTTGAAGGAGGGATTAAGCAATTTTCAGATAAGCAAAAGCTGAGAGGATTTACCTCCCACAAACCACTTCTACAGTGCATTTTGGAGGGACTCCTATAGATGGAAGTATTCCTAAGGCTAAATAGATGTCGCCCAAGGAATAGACAGAGTACAGAATATGATTCATAACGTACAAAGAATGGAGGAGGAAGAAAAAGGAGAAAAAAAAAAGAACCTTTAGGTTGTGTTTGTAATAGCATACAAAGTGAGTTAAGTTAGACTGTTAGATAGTAAGGAAATTACCTTGAACCTTTGGTAACCACAAATCTAAAGCCTGCAATGGCAATAAGTATATACCTATCGATAATCACCCTAAATGCAAATGCTCTGAATGCACCAATCAAAAGAAGTAGAGTCACTGAATGGATAAAAAAACAAGACCCATCTATATGCTGCCTACAAGAGACTCACTCCATACCCAAAGACATACACAGACTGAAAGTAAAGGAATGGAAAAAGATATTTCATGCAAATAATAGGGAGAAAAAAGCAGGAGTTGCAGTACTGGTATCAGAAAAAATAGACTTCAAAACAAAGAAAGTATCAAGAGACAAAGAAAGGTATTACATAATGATTAAAGGGTCAGTCCAACAAGAGGATATAACTATATTAAATACCTATACACCCAACACAGGATCACCTACATATGTGAAACAAATACTAACAGAATTAAAGGGGGAAATAGAATGCAATGCATTCATTTTATCAGACTTCAACACACCAGTCACTCCAAAGGACAGATCAACCAGACAGAAAATAAGTAAAGAAACAAAGGCACTGAACAACATATTAGAACAGTTGGACCTAACGGACATCTACAGAACACTCCATCCAAAAGCAACAGGATACACATTCTTCTCAAGTGCACATGGAACATTTTCAAGAATTGATCATATACTAGGCCACAAAAAGAACCTCAGTAAATTCAGAAAGACTGACATTGAACCAACCAGCTTCTCAGATCACAAAGGTATGAAACTAGAAATAAATTACACAAAGAAAATGAAAAAGCCCACAAACACATGGAGGCTTAATAACATGCTCCTAAATAATCAATGGATCAATGACCAAATAAAAACAGAGATCAAGCAATATATGGAGACAAATGACAACAATAATTCAACACCTCAAAATCTGTGGGACGCAGCAAAGGCTGTGCTAAGAGGGAAATATATTGCAATGCAGGCCTACCACAGGAAAGAAGAACAATCCCAAATGAACAGTCTAAACTCACAATTAATGAAACTAGAAAAGGAGGAACAAATGAGGCCCAAAGTCAGTAGAAGGAGGGACAAAATAAAGATTAAAGCAGAAATAAATAAAATCGAGAAGAATAAAACAATAGAAAGAATCAGTGAAAGCAGGAGCTGGTTCTTCGAGAAAATAAACAAAATAGTTAAACCCCTAGCCACACTTATCAAGAAAAAAAGAGAATCTACACATAAACAGAATCAGAAATGAGAAAGGAAATATCACTATGGACACCACAGGTACAAAGAATTATGAAAGAATACTATGAAAAATTATATGGTAACAAACTGAATAACCTAGAAGAAATGGACAACTTTCTAGAAAAATACAACCTTCCAAGGCTGACCCAGGAAGAAACAGAAAATCTGAACAGACCAATTACCAGCAAAGAAATTGAATTGGTAATCAAAAAACTACCTAAGAACAAAACTCCTGGCCCAGATGGTTTCACTGCTGAATTTTATCAAACATTTAGTGACATCCTACAGTATAGGAGAATATATTCATAAATGGCATATCTGATAAGGGGTTGAATTTTATCAAACATTTAGTGAAGACCTAATACACATCCTCCTTAAAGTTTTCCAAAAAGTAGAAGAGGAGGGAATACTCCCAAACTCATTCTACAAGGCCAACATCACTCTAATACCAAAACTAGGCAAAGACACCACAAAAAAAGAAAATTACAGACCAATATCCCTGATGAACATAGATGCAAAAATACTCAACAAAATATTAGCAAACCGAATTCAAGAATACATCAAAAAGATCATCCATCATGATCAAGTGGGATTCATCCCAGGGATGCAAGGATAGTACAACATTCGAAAATCCATCAACATCATCCACTACATCAACAAGAAGAAGGACAAAAACCACATGATCGTCTCCATATATGCTGAAAAAGCATTTGACAAAATTCAACATCCATTCATGATAAAAACTCTCAACAAAATGGGTATAGAGGGCAAGTACTTCAACATAATAAAGGCCATATAGGACAAACCCACAGTCAACATTATACTTAACAGCAAGAAGCTGAAAGCTTTTCCTTTAAGATCGGGAACAAGACAAGCATGCCCACTCGCCCCACTTTTATTCAACATAGTTCTGGAGGTCCTAGCCACGGCAATCAGACAACACAAAGAAATAAAAGGCATCCAGATTGGCAAGGAAGAAGTCAAACTGTCCCTGTTTGCAGATGACATGATAGTGTACATAAAAAACCCTAAAGAATCCACTCCAAAACTACTAGATCTAATATCTGAATTCAGCAAAGTTGCAGGATACAAAATTAATACGCAGAAATCTGTTGCATTCCTATACACTAACAATGAACTAGCAGAAAGAGAAATCAGGAAAACAATTCTATTCACAGTTACATCAAAAAGAATAAAATACCTAGGAATAAACCTAACAAAGGAAGTGAAAGACCTATACTCTGAAAACTACAAGACATTCATGGGAGAAATTAAAGAAGAAACCAATAAATGGAAACACATCCCATGCTCATGGATAGGAAGAATTAATATTGTCAAAATGGCCATCCTGCCAAAAGCAATCTACAGATTTAATGCAATCCCTATCAAAATACCTACAGCATTCTTCAATGAACTGGAGCAAATAGTTCTAAAATTCATATGGAACCACAAAAGACCTGAATAGCCAAAGCTATCCTGAGAAAGAAGAATAAATCAGGGGAAATTACACTCCCTGACTTCAAGCTCTACTACAAAGCCACAGTAATCAAGACAATTTGGTACTGGCAAGAACAGAACCATAGACCAATGGAACAGACTAGAGAGCTCACATATAAACCGAAACATATATGGTCAATTAATATACAATAAAGAAGCCATGGATATACAATGGGAAAATGACAGCCTCTTCAACAGCTGGTGTTGGCAAAACTGGACAGCTACATGTAAGAGAATGAAACTGGATTATTGTCTAACCCCATACACAAAAGTAAACTCAAAATAGATCAAAGACCTGAATGTAAGTCATGAAAACCATAAAACTCTTGGAAGGATACATAGGCAAAAATCTCTTGGACATAAACATGAGCAACTTCTTCATGAACATATCTCCCCAGGAAAGGGAAACAAAGGAAAAAATGAACAAGTGGGACTACATCAAACTAAAAAGCTTCTGTACAGCAAAGGACACCATCAGTAGAACAACAAGACATCCTACAGTATAGGAGAATATATTCATAAATGACATATCCAATAAGGGGTTGACATTCAAATTATATAAAGAGCTCACGCACTACAACAAACAAAAAGCAAATAAGCCAAATAAAAAATGGGCAGAGGAGCTGAACAGACACTTCTCCAAAGAAGAAATTCAGATGGCCAACAGGCACATGAAAAGATGCTCCACATCGCTAATCATCAGAGAAATGCAAATTAAAACCACAATGAGATATTACCTGACACCAGTTAGGATGGCCACCATCCAAAAGACAAACAACAACGAATGTTGGTGAGGATGTGGAGAATGGGGAACCCTCCTACACTGCTGGTGGGAATGTAACATAGTTCAACCATTATGGAAAGCAGTATGGAGGTTCCTCAAAAAACTCAAAATAGAAATACCATTTGACCCAGGAATTCCACTCCTAGGAATTTACCCTAAGAATACAGCAGCCCAGTTTGAAAAAGATATATGCATCCCTATGTTTATCACAGCACTATTTACAATAGTCAAGAAATGGAAACAACCTAAGTGTCCATCAGTAGATGAATGGATAAAGAAGAGGTGGTACATATACACAATGGAATATTATTCAGCCATAAGAAGAAAACAGATCCTACCATTTGCAACAATATGGATGGAGCTAGAGAGTATTATGGTCAGTGAAATGAGCCAGGTGGAGAAAGACAAGTATCAAATGATTTCACTCATCTGTGGAGTATAAGAACAAAGAAAAAGCTCAAGGAATAAAACAGCAGCAGACTCACAGAACCCAAGAATGGACTAACAGTTACCAAAGGCAATGGGATTAGGGAGGATGGGTGGGAAGGGAGGGATAAAGGCCAAAAAGGGTCATTACGATTAGCATGTATAATGAAGGGGGGGGACACAGAGAAAGCAGTATAACACAGAGAAGACAAATAGTGACTCTATAGCATTTTATTACACTGATGGACAGTGACTATAAAGGGATATGTGGTGGACTTGATAATAGGGGGAATCTAGTAACCATAATGTTGTTCATGTAATTGTACATTAATGATAGCAAAATAAAAAAATTAAAGAAAAAGAGCATTGGGACCAAAAATCAGGAGATCTAAGCTCAAACACTGTTGCTGCCTTTGACTAGGTGGGAGATATCAGGCAGTTCCCCAGGTCATTCTGCACATTTCCTGCTCTGTAAAACAGCTACGTAAGAAACCCTTTTCCACTATCATAGGAAGGAAGAAGGGAAATATGGGAGCAGATACAAAATTCAGATTGGTGGCAAAAAGTAACAGAGGTTCCCAGTTGATGGCTTCTGTTTCTCAGTGAAGTAGGACCCAGGATCACCTGTAGGGCACGAGGTGAAGTGGGGGTAGTAGAGGTTCAAGACAGCAGAGAAGATTTAAGTTGCTGCAAAAATGGGAGAGGAGTGTAGTAAGATCATACGAAAAAACTAGTAGCTCAAATATTTTCTGCATAAAGAATAGGCTTAAAGTTTTTCTAACTACATCACAGAGTTTTATGATTAAGACAAAAATGAGCTGTAAGTGTGATATGCACTATACAAGTATCAAATGGAATTATGATAGAAGTCAGTGGTTAAAAGATTCACTTACCAGACATTTGTTTGGATTTTCTAAAATGCAGCTGTTCCATCATTCAGTAAGACCACTTTGTAGGACTAGCTGTATTTTCACATGCAGACTACCACTCCTACACATTTTGGGCTGATGGCTGGGTAGCATGGTAGTTTACCTAATTTTTTAGCATCATCAGTACTAACTCAACCTGGAAAAGATGAGAAGTTATTTTTTTAAAAAAGAAAAACAAAGCGGCATTTTCCCAGCATCAACAGAGGGGAGAATAAGAGAGTAACATACCAAGGGAATATTTGATAGGGGATAGGTTCTACAGGTGGCCTAGACAAGGGAGTTTTACGCACAGGATATGGGCAAGATTAGTACTGAAGTCCTCTTTTCTCCCCAACACCAGGCAAGGCAGGACTGTGAAATGCCATCAGGCTTTTCTTTAAAGGCTCCAACAGCTTACCCCCTCCACCCCTCCACTCCCAGCCCCACTTCCCTCCCAGTAAAAATTTTGCCTGACATCCCAGGATCAGGAAAATTAACCTCAGTGGAAAAAATAAATTCTTACCTCTCATCCCAACTCTCAGCAAGAATACCATGGCTGTTTCTTGTGAGCACTGCAGTCTTGTTTGACAATATAATGAGATCTGGTTAAACAGATGAAAAATGCCTTAACCTGAGTGTTTATCTCAACCCTGCCAAGGCGTTCAGCCTCCAGGCACTCCCATCTTTACAGAGAGGGCCAGGAACCTTTAGTGACAGCCCAGGGCTCTGAGCTGGCGTCTTGCTACACCAAGCCACTTTTGCAATAGCAGAAGGCAGGGGTTCTGTCAGTTTGAATTTACTGAAGTGTACTGGCCTGTGTCATGATCTCAATGGTGTCTGGGGGCAGTCTGTTCTGTCAAACCCCTAGAATAGAAAGGAGAGAGTGAGTGCAAGAAACCAGCAGAAGAGCAGGTTGCTTAGTGATGCTCAAGTGTTCTTCTAGGGCTGGACCAAGTGTGCCAGAGCTGGGACCCAGCCAACAAATAAACCTAACAAGGCACCCTTTCAAGGTTGTAAGAACTAAACACAGGGGCTACGTAGAGTCTGTAATTCAGGGGACTAAGTGGTCATTCCTTTTAAGTCAAGTCTACAGAGAACATAGTGAAGAGGAATTGGAAAATCATCCTTTTAAAATGAAAGTAAATGAAGTACCTAGCCAATCAGGATAATTTTGAATGAAAAATGCAATTAACGTCTGAATATTTAGTTTGAGAATTACTCTGATACATTTGAAAGACTTTCAACCCATCCACCTTGGGGTTTTGCCATCCAACCAGATCGTTATCTTCCTCTAATCTCCTACACATATTCCCCAACACTTATAGCACACTGCGTTGTAATTGTCTATTTACATGGCTTTCCCTCCACCTGACAGAGTTCCTTGAAAGCTAGGACTTGTTGTCCCTTTACTTGTAGGTGGTGCTCTGTAGATACACAGTAGTTAAATTAACCAATTAATTCATGATACAATAGGTTATTAGAGAAAGAACACAGAAAGATATGCCTTAAGGGTAGCACTTCGGGGTCTGAGGAAATACTACAAGAACTAGATTATCATGCCTGCTTACCCACTGCACTCCAAACAAGGGGATTTCTTTCAGCTCAATACAATTTCCCCAATTGCAACAGAGAGAAATCAGCTTCACCTCCACTTCCAGTACCAGTGCTGGGCAGCATGGCCATTCAGCTGTTATGCTCCCTATGCTTCCCCTACCTACACTTGATTTTGATAGATGATCAAGTGATTCCCAGAAAGGCTCTTGAAGGGGTAGAAAGATAGTCAAAAGGTTGGTAGGAGATATTTAAGCAAGTAATTTATTTTCTTTTAGTGTTTCACTTTATTTTTTAATATATTGCAACATATCGCATTGTGTTGTGTCATGTCATGTCGTGTTGTGTCTCACTGCGTTGTATTGTATTCTATACTATTCTATTCTACTGCAACTGTTTATTTCCATGTGTTGGCTCCTCCGTTAAACTGTAAGCTCCTTGAAGGCAAGGAAAGAGTTTTCACCTTGAGTTTTTTCCTGCTACAGTACTTGACACATGGTACTTACCCAATATTAGCAGAATATATAAGTAAAAGAGTTATTTGGGAATGAGCCCAAAGGATATAAGGTATACCTATCATTTACATTTGGTTTTGCCTTCCTTTGAGGTGGGTATCATTGCTCTTTCTTATTCTTAATGTTAAACATTGTAATTGAGACATAGGAAAACCATAAACTTTAAGGGCCTTGTGTGAAGTTTTTGTGTATGTTTTTTGGTGGGTTTTACTTTCTCTTTTCAGGGTGTATAAGTGAAATGAATGCCAAATAGTCTGAAGCACACAAAATGCCTTTCCCAAAGGGTAGCTTGCCCAAAGCCAAGGAAGTCAGGTCTGCAGGATAGAAGGACAGCCCAGGGTGGAGAGCGTGATGCCACGGACAGGAGGGGGGGGCAAAGCGTCGAGACAAGCAGGGAGAGGGCAAAACGGGCAAGAACTGAAAGAGATGTTTGTCACCCTTTTCCCCTTCGGATTGTTTCCACAACGTTAGAGCTAAACTAAAGCCTCAGGTTCCTCAGGAAATTGAGATGTTCCTTTTAAAAATGATCTCTTAGGTTATCATTGCGGGGGCGGGGGTGGGGGGCAAGGGTTGTGTCTCAAGGGTCGTTAACCCTCTGCCCTCTGTCCCTAACCCTGGGGCTCCAGGGTATCTGTCTAAGAGATTGGCTTCCAGAGGGGGTCAGTGTTCCCTCTCAAGAGCCCCCAGAGCAAATGACTGAACAGATTAGGACGGATTAGACAGATAACAACTCAGACCCTTTTACAAGCACATTTTTCACTCGACACTCAGATTCCCTCCTGCGCCCCAGTCTCACACAGCCCAGCGACTGGATAGTATTACTGAAATATCTTTGCGCCAGCCGAGTGCGTGGAACTGTGCAAAGCCAGATGTTCTTGTAACCCTGTTTTACTGAGTTATTTATATCCATATAATATTTGACATTTCCGGTGTTGTTAAAGAGTTGGGGGCCCTGACATATTTTTAAGAGAACAGTACCGACTTTTCATTTTTTTTCTTTGATGCCCAGCACCAAAAATAAGTAATATAGAGGGGCTGTATTAAACAGATGCTTACATATCTGAAATCTACCTTATTTCAATGCCTTTCATCTTAAATGATATTTATGAATAAGAAGACGCAAGAGTCATCCAAACTTAATTCATGAATTAAGCCTATCATTCAATAAAAGCACATGTTCATGGGCCTAAAATAAGTCAAAAGACAAAGAAAAAAAGCTAATAAATACTGAAAATATAATCCACATTTCTAGGACTAAACTTTATGGAGTATTGATACATGAACTATATCATCTCTTTGAACTTAACAGATATGGAAAGGGCTAGTTAAAATTTTTCAGGCTTAGTAAAATATTAGTTGGCAGATTTCTCCGGCTAAATGAAATAATGGAAACTTTATAGAGCTGAAAGTATTTGGTTGATCCTAAGTGGTAAGACTATTTAAACTGTATATGAAATTTGACCTCATAGAAGGTAATCATTCTGTTTTCTTTGCTTATTATAACAATCCATTCACAAACTATCCTTCTGAGTTTTAAGATTTCCAAGTTTTAGAAAAGCCTTCCCCTTTAAGGAATGTCACAGAAGCGGGGAGGTCCTGCTTTACAGTCAGTTTTTGATCTCGCTGGCTGCTGGACACTGAAGACAAATGTCAGAAAAATGGGGGAAGTAAGAGGTGAATTATTTGGGGTCTCTTTGTCTTCAGTTGCTTCATAAACTTTTTCAAAACTCCTGACATTTTTTGCATGTTTGTTTGTTTTAGGGTCATTTTCTCTTCCTAAAAGCAGGGGAGGTACGTACATGTCATTGGGCAGAGAAACTTCCAAAATACTTTGTCTTGCACTGTCTGTCTTATTCTTGCTCACCCCACTCTGTACCCCTCCCCACTCTCTGAAAGTTGAGGACGTTCCTAACAAATCAAATCCTTCCTACAAGTTTCAGAAAACAAAGCATTGATGGTGGTCTGCTTTTGCCCATCTGAGCACAGGTAAGCCTTCCTACTCCAAGGCTGTGGCCTTGCAAATCAGTTGCAAATCCTCTGAATTGTGGTAAGTCTCTAAAGGACAGATCCTATCAGAGCACAAAGGGCAAGAGAGCCCTCAGGCCACAGGCTTGCTCATTTGTATCACCAATTCTCCAGCCCAGGATCACAGAGCGTATCAGACTCGGAGGGTTGCTCCACTGTAACCAGGATGGGAGGTGGGGGGGTGGTATCTGGACCACTGACAAGGGTTTTATTCTGGATCTGCATCTCCCAGATTCTTCTAGACCCTAGCTGGGCCACTAGGCTCTGGTACTCTAGTCAAGCTCTTCTCCCACCTTCTAAGCCTTTGAATTTTTCCTTCTACTTATATTCAACCCACTACTCTTTTCTTTGAAAGACTGTCTGGATTTTGTTTCCCTCAACATATGTCATCCATCTTTGCTTCTTTCCAGTATATCTCAGAACTTTCTACCTCTTGCCACTGACCACCTCTAACTCTAGGCATCTCCCATTAGAAACCACCTATAGTTCACTGGTACAACAGTGTTGGGTATAGTGTTTGGGAAGAGCTAGAATATTGTTCACAATCTTTTTCTACTATCCTTCAAACCCACACATCCAGTAAGGCTGCCTTCGACGGAACGAAGACTCAAGTCCAAGAGACAGTTCCTCCAAAAACATCTGTCCCTTTCTTCAAAGACATCAATGGATTCACCTGTTGAAACCTGGAGTTTATAAAACAAGATTCCCAAGTTTTGTCTCTGGGATGGGAAAGTTCATTTCACATGAAGACTTTTACAGTCCACAAAGTACCCTTAACCTAGCAACTTCTCTGAGAAATTGGACTAATTGGTGTAGATAAATGAAGAAAAACAATCAACACCATGTGGGGAAACAAACAAACAATATTATTCTGGGGTTGGTGACAATAATATTCCTAAATGTGTGAATTGTATGTTTAAGTCTAAAGAATGGCATCCATCCAAATAATGGAGAAAGAGAATAATGTAAAGTCTAGAAGAGTTAGAAGTCATCTCTATAGAGTATCACAGATTCTAGCATATGAGAACTGAATGTAAATTAAAAAATAGAAGCAAAGCATTAAGTACAATTCCTGTCATATTATAATAACTCTGTAAATTATAGCTAGAACCAATTTGGTTATTACATCATGGATAGGTAGAATCTTATCTTCAAATAAAGAAATGGAGACACAGAAAGGGAAAAGTGACTTTCTGCCTGGCCAAAACCACCTGTCCTCCTCCTGCCCCTCATCTCTCGTCTCAGAGAAAATGCTGTCTATTCGAGTGTCCACAGCAGCCACAGTTCAACTCCCAGTTCCCATCCTCTGAGCATAACATTCAAAAATGCTTAGAAAACAAACATCTAGTCACCAGATGTCTCTAACATCTGGCTAAACCCATAAAACTGTCCTCTACCACCACTACCTCCTTCCTAACTCCAAAGTATAGAGGGGGAAAAAAACTTATGAAATCTCTGATGTAGTGAAATAAGATCTTGACATATTCATCTTTGTGATTTTCTTCCTTTCTTTGTTGTATGTCCTGACTCTGCTGGTTATTCTGCAGTATCCACATGGCTAGCAGGAAATTTTTGACTTCTACAGCAAGAAAATTAAAAGAAAAGAAAGTTGAATATTCTATTCTTTTTAAAGTTCTAATCAAAGTAAGCTCTTGGGAATCAAAAGGGAAAGTCCTCTGTGTAGCAAAATGCGATGTGTGTGTCAGAGCAAAGATGAGAGGGAGAATTAAAATAAGAATAAAATGACTGGACTCTCTACCCTAAAGAGACTTGGTCATGGCAACTTGGGTTGGCAGTAGAGAAGCAAAAGTGCTCAGGTAAGGACCTTGGAATTTTCAGAGGGCAAGACCATAGAAGTAAACCCAAGGGAATAAGTAGGAGAGAGAGGAACTCACACAGAGACAGCCAGGCATCACCAGCAGCTACCTGTACCAAGGATCCCAGGAGAAACTGAATGTCTGAAGCCCATCCCACACTGTTCAGGAGGTGCATATCAGCTGACCTCAACTCTTTCAGGTAAAAGCCTCTCATCTTCAGTGTCTTGCAAAAAGCCTGTGGCTTTTCTAGTAGAAGGACACCTGGCCAGGCTCCAAGACTTTTCTGAGCCTCCCTGTGAGTGTCAGTATGTGAATGTCCCAGGACACTCCTATAGCCTCCTAGAACAGACTGGGTTGATTGACTCCTAACCAAGCAGGAAAGGTATAGAAAGAAAAGCTCAGCACTGATCCTTGAGACTAGACCAGGCTCTCCTCACCTATGCTGTTGTCATTTGAGGCTGGATAATTCTTTGTTGTGGTGACTCCCCTGGGCACTGGACGATATCGAGCAGCATTTCTGGACAGTAGATGCTGACAGCACACCATTACCTCCTAGCTGTGACAATCAAAATGAGCCCAGACATTGCCAATAGTCCTCTGTGGGTTGAGGTGTACAAAACTGTCTCCACTTGACAACTATTGGTCTGGACAGTAAGGAAGCCCTCCCTTATTGCTCTGAATCTGTTTCTACCTAAGATCACTTACACCTACAATTTGTGACCAGCAAATCACTGTCACAGACATGATCCCAGCTAGTGCATTTATTTTAATAGGCTCAAAATATTTGAAGCACCTCCTATATCCATTAATACTCCAACACACACACACACACACACACACACACACACACACACAAGCTTCTAGAGGTGTGGTGTAAACCAACTCTAGCACAAATGATTTCTTTTCTGAATGCAGTAAATAAGTTCAGGAGCTAATTGTGAAGGTGAAATTTATAGTAGCTTAAGAACTTAAGCAGAAGCTAGATAATGGTGGCATCAATGGTAAAACACTGAAAATGGGCGTAAATCTAATGCAGAAGTTGGGACTGGTGGCATTTTTTGGAACTGACAATTTCCTAAGCATCACATGAATTTTTCTGGCAATCACATGAATTTTTCTAATGCTATTCCTTCATCTGCTAAGTGAGGTTATAATATACTTTATAGGATAGCAATGCAGATTAAATGAGTTAAGTCACTAAAGCAATGAGCACAGAGCCTGATACTTAATAATATCTCAGTAAATTAGCTGCTGTCATTTTCATGATAAAGGAATAACAGATTGAAATGACAAATGATGCTAATAGCAGCAATTTACACAAGTGTGAAGCTTTGACTTATCTGATCCTCACTCAGCCTTGTGACATAGATACAGAGACGGTCATACTCCCATAACATGGGAATTGAACACAGAGGGTTGGCCAGACTTGTTCCTGGACACATGAGCAGTACATGGTGGCCCAGGATTCTAGGCAAGATCTTTGGGTGCCTACCCGAGTCGTCTCTCACCAGACCCACCCTATGCCATGCTGAGAGTCTAAACCCCTACCTAGATTGGTTAGGATGCTTTCAGCTGACTCAGATGGCTTAAAAATAAGGAATTTTATTTGCTCATATGACTGGATATCCAGGGATTGGCCAGATTCCAAGAACATGCAGTCAGGACTCTGGCTACATTTCCTAGAAAGCCTCTCGAGCCGCCTTCCTCTGGACATCAGCTCTGTTCCCAGAGCAGCTTCCCTTATGTTCATAAAATGGCCACCAGCAGAAACTGAGGCAGAGAAAGGAAGTGGCTATTTAGCGCTCCTCTTAAAAGTGAGAAAGAACATTCACAGAAACCTCTGCAATCTTTGCCCCAAACAGAGTAAGGTCACATGACCTCTCTTGACCCAGATGTGTTCAAGCAGGATGGAATTGCCCTGGTCTCTGTAGTCAGATCATAGCCCCTCCCGGGGCTGAGGACGCTGAGGACGGCTCAACTGTCCTGAGAATCTCAGGCACAGGGAAGAGGCATGCAGTGTGATGAGACTCGCTCTGGAAGGGAAGGAAGACAGAAGATAGGCAGCCATCAAACCCTGTACAGTTTCTAAGGCTTAAACTTCCTATTGGGGGCAGGGTCCAGCATCTACTTTCTTTGTGGTGATCATGCAAAAAAAAAAAAAGGAGATTTAGATGAATCTAATAAAGCCCTCAAGGAAGTGCAATTTGAGGAGTTAGAAAACTGAGTCCTATACCCCAGAAGATCTCCCAGAGACATTGATCTAAAACAAGAGAAGCAACAGGTCTGAAGGAAGAAAAGCTAGATGCGTGAAATGCTCAAGAAGATGAAAATCCCATGTAGCTGGATTCCAAAGACAAAGCCTTTCCACCAACTGCTTCACGGCTTTTCCTGTCATCTCCAAGTAACAAAGAGCAGCTCTAACCCTGTGTTTGTTATTTAACACGTTGCAGAAAAGTTGGTTCATCAGCTTTTCATGAACAGTTCCTCCTCTGAAACCTCATAAATCCTCAGCAGCTCTTCAAGTGTTGGGGTTACTCTTTGTTTCCAGGTTTTAGCAGCAGCTGATCCACAGAAACTGCCTTGTAATTGCCTGAAGACATGCCCTGAGAACAGAGATGAAGAGCTGAGAATGCTTCCTTGCAGGCCTAGGAAAAATGACTACTGGGAAATGCTTCCTTCATGGGTTTAGGCCTTAAGTTCAACACTGTGGGGAAAGCCAGTGCCCTGCTTGTCCTGGTGGAAGGTAGCTGAAGAAGAAAAGAGGAGGAAAGAGAAGCATGGAGTGGATGAGAAGGTTTTGCTGCTACACTACTCTCTGAGCAATGCCCAGACCCACTGTGGGTGGGAAGGGACAGCAGCAAGAGCAGGACGAGCTTTCCAGGTCCTTCCCTGTAGGACCCCCAGACCCTGGCCATGCATGCAGTGGGCTCCTCTGCAGCCCTCCCCTCCCCTTCATTCTAGCTCAAGGCTTGAGCCCTCCCGCAGTCAAGAGAGTCCTGAGAAATAATATCCTTAAGGAAAGAATAGAAGCCAGAAAAGGCTGGCCTAAATAAGTCAGCTACCCATTGATTTCTACCCAAACGCTCCTGAACCACCTGCCCCACCGCACCTCCAGTCACATCCACTCTTTCTACACTAAGTTAAGAACCATTCAACCAGCATCTCTGTAGCTAGATCCTCCAGAAACTCAATCACCAACTCAGAGCTCCATGAGCAAAACACCGCAAGTTGGGGGATGGGAGGTGGGGTACTCAAAAGAACAAAAAGAAGCCACTTGTTTGTGAGATTTTCTTAGACCTGCTATTTCTTCTGAGGAATGTGCCCAGTGGGACGTGGATCTCAGGCCC
The DNA here is from genome assembly GCA_032199065.1 of Smutsia gigantea. Taxonomy (NCBI): domain Eukaryota; kingdom Metazoa; phylum Chordata; class Mammalia; order Pholidota; family Manidae; genus Smutsia; species Smutsia gigantea. The sequence goes on from JAVSCE010019155.1 coordinate 23,250, forward strand.
AGGTCCGAGATGCAGTGGCCTCCTGAACACGTCCTCTACCCTTTCGAGCAGAACAGTTCCTTCTCAGTCCACACCACACATGTGCTCCCTGAGTTATGTGAGCTCAAGCCTTCTGTTTCTGTTTATTTGTCTTGCGTTGTGTTGTTTTATTAACCAGAAACTTGAAAAGGAGGCCTTCTTTGTTGTATTGCCATTTGGCAGAAGACTAGAGGTTACAGTAGCAAGCAGAGCCTAAACATTTTTTTGTTAAATCTCGATGAAAGTTCCTTCCAGAGAGAAAAACTATATCCGATTCCCTGTCTCCCACTGAACCCCTGAAGGACTTCCCACACCTTACCTTCAAATAACAGAACCCTAGCCAACAAAAATGGAAAAACATAAATTTTTGCACGTAGAAATGAAAACTCAGAGGGTGCAGACAGGCCTGTGTCAACAGGGTATTCTTAGCTATCAGTGAATTATTTGAATCAACTTTTAAGTCATGGTTCTCTGCACATGGACCTTGAATGTGTGTCTAGGACCTCTGCTACCTATGGTTATCCTCACCTCATTCCAATGGCAGGTAGTGACCTCACCTAGAAACCAGAAAACAGAGGCCCAGGTTGGGGGAGAATGGCTTGTGTAAGTTTCCAGTGATCAAAGAGCAGAGGTGAATGTCTAGGAGGACCAGCCCTAGGTAACTATAACTCCCAGGCAAAGGTTCTAACTTCCATCATTCTGGATCTCCAGATCTCAAGATTCACTCATTGGCCTCCTCCCTGGAATTAAACATCATGCTTGTATTCTGCATTACTTTGCCTTTATCTACCACAGTCTGAGTTCCCCATCCCAGAGTTTAAAGAAAAAAAAATTAAGTGCAGAAGGAGTTCTCAGAATCTCTGTCCCAGGATCCTAGCAGAATGGTTTTAAAACGGATGGTGGCAGTGAGTGACAAGAGCTGTCCGGAGGTCAGTTATCTGAAGCCCTGCCCCTTGTGCCAGGAGAGGAGATGAATGCAAGCAGCTCAATTTTCCCTCTATTTCCCTCAACAGTCACGGGTAGCTAAGTCTCAACAATCAAGCTGTGGCAGTTAGAGGCAGGAAATGGAATCGGAGAAAAGAGACTTAAACTTACCCACCATGGAGAGGCCAGGGTGCTTCAAGCTCTTCCAGGTCCCAAAGCACCCAGCCGGGTTTGCACCTGAACAAATCCTCTAGGGCTCAGACGGCTCATAGCATTTCCTGAACTCCTTGTGAACTGGGTCTGGATCCCCATTAGCCATGCTGCCCAGTCACCATTGAGGGGCTGACCTGAGCTTCCTGAAACACTGACTCAAGAGAGTCAAGTAATGCACAAAAGTCTGGGCTGAGAATCAGATGGTGTGGTCCCAGCCATGCCCCTGGCCAAATGGAAAAATCTGAATACACTTCTCTTCCTTTTTGTCCTCAGCTTTTACCAACACTGACATATTTTTTGTGTGTGTGTGTTTATTATTTCAAATTTATTCATTCTGCTTTGAAATACATTTGTAATTTTTTAAAATTTATTTTGGTATCATTAATCTACAATTACATGTGCAATATTATGGTGATTAAACTACCCCCTTCATCAGGTCCCCCCCACCAACCCCATTACAGTCACTGTCCATCAGCGTAGCCAACACTGACATATTACAGATCTAAAATTAGAAGGACAAAGTCCTACGGAGGGATGATGGAGACACCTTTTATCAACACCTCACAATCAAAGGTTCTTTTCCATGCTAGATCTGCCTCTGATCAACTCTTGCACATGTATGGAAGCTGTAGGACGACATGTCTACATCTAAATGGTGAACATTTGGGCTCAGCAGAGGCAGCATTTTTCATTTTCTTACAATCATGCAAAAGTAATAAAAGAGTAAAGGATTTTTTTAAAGCAACAAAACACGTTTGTTTTTAAATTGCACTAGATAAATTCCTAAAGCCAAACACAACTCACTTTTCAACCCATCACAGTGTGTGTGTATGTATGTGTATGTATATGCCCATAAACTAAAGAGAGCTTTCTTATATTAATAATTAGTTCAAGAAAACTATTAGAATATCATGCTGCCTAGCTCTGCCTAAAAATCAGTCAGCATTCAGTTACCTCTACTTTTGATTTTTCTAATAAATGACAATTTATGAATATACCCCTTACAAGTAGACTGATTTCAATGGAAATAACTCAGTGATCTTTTTATTAGACGTTCTGGGGATGTTACTGCATTTCAGAATAGGTATGCTTTGGCAACTGCACCTGCTGGATTCTTTAGAGTTTGGTGTAACCAAATTTCATTAATTATAGTAAAAATATTTGAAACATTTAAGATAAAAACTGTTTGCTAATACAGCAAATATTTTTTGAGAATTAAGTTCCAGGCATTGTGCTAAGTACTTTTATACATAAAATAATCTTTATTAGAACTCTTTGACATATTAGAATCCTTTGTTACTATCCTTACTTTAATGACAGGGAAACTGAGGCTTAGGAAAGCTAAGTAATTGGCCAAGATCATACAGCCAGTACATAGCAAAGCCATTACACAAACCTATATCTATTTGACCAAAAACTGGAATCTTAACCACCACACTGTATTACCTCACTGTACTGTTAGTGATGGTGGTTTAATAGTAAGTATTAAATCATTCTTGACAGTGTTGTTTGTCAATCGATTTTGAACCTTTAATATATACTCAAATTTCTACATATCTTTATTTCCTCAGGAGTTTTTCAGTAGGAAAAAAAGGAGCGATGTTCTTTTTCATTGCAAATATAATCAAAACATAGGGACAAATAAGTCTTTGTGTGTGTGCAGCATTGCATGATTGTTCACATCTCTGGAGACTTAGGGCTCTTGATTACCCATGGTAAATTTATGTTTATATTTTATATCTCAGTCCTGAACCATCTAGATGATGTTAAATATTGATATTTATGGCTCATCTTAGCCATTTGTGACAAAGTTGAACAAAACTAGCACAACAGGATCAGATGCACAAATGAACAGCAGTGCTGTACATATAAATTCCTTAAACAATGCACTCAAATGCTTCTGTGTTTCAACATGAATGAGATGTCAGTTCCCTCAGTTTTGCTATAGATTCAGCACAGTCACAACAGCAGTGGTCTCATTGAGATATCAAAAGGGTGATTCTAGAATTTATATAAAAAAACAAAGACACTCGAATAACAAAAATAATCCCACAAAAGAACAAAGTAACAGGACTCACGCTATCCACACACACTATGATTTCAATATTAACTATAAAGCTACAGTAATCAAGACAACATGGTATTGGCAAAAGATGAGACACATAGATGAGTGAAACAGAATACAGAACTCACAAACAGACCCACATAAATACCGTCAGCTGGTTTTTGACACAGGTACTAAGGCAGTTCAATAAATGGAAGAGTCTTTTCAACAAATGGTGCTGGAACATTTAGCTATCTATAGGCAAAATGAATCAACTAATTAAATAATAAGCCACTACACACACCTCACACCTTATACAAAAATTAATTCAAAGTAGATCATAGACTTAAATGTAAAATTTGAAGCTATCAAACTTTTAGAACAAAAATGAAGGGAATATCTGCATGTCTTTGGGTATAGCAAAGAGTTTTTAGATATGACAACAAGAGTGAGATTCATAAAAGAATATATATAAATTGGACTGTATCAAGATTTTAAACTTTTGCTTTGGAGAAAGACTTCGCTAAAAGAGAAGACAAGCCACAAAATGGAAGAAAATATTTGCAAACACAAATCTGATAAAGATGTGTTTTCAGAGTATATGAAGAACTCTCAAAACTCAACAGTAAGAACAAAACAACGGAATATTGGACATCTGAAAATAAATAAAGATTTGAAAAACACTTCTCCAAAGATGTATGGATGTAAACACACAAATGAAAAGATGTGCAGCATCATTAGTTGCTAAGGGTAATTAAATTAAAACCAAGTGCTAGGAAGTGAGTAGAGCCCTCAGATCTACTAGTAGGAATGCAAAGTGGTACAGTCACTTCAGAAAACAGTTTAGGAATTTTTTATACAGCTAAATGTTCACGTGCCATAAAGCTGAGAAAACCTACTCCATTTACCCAAGCAAATCAAAAACTTACATACTACCAAAAACCTGTACATACATGTTTATAGCTTTGTTCATATTCACCAAAAATTGTAAACAGCCTAAATGTCCTTCAGTAGGTGAATGGAGAAATAAAATGTGGCCCAATGGAATAGTACTCAGCAATGAAAAGGACAGCTGTCACTTCAAAGTATAACATGAATGAATCTGAAATGCATTTTGCTAAAGTGAAAGAAGCTAGACCCAAACGTTACATATTATATGACACTGTTTATGTGACACTGTGAAACAGGCAAAACTCTGCAGGTGGAGCACAAATCCCAGTGGTTGTGAAGGCTTGGAGGCAGGAGGAAGGGCAGCATAGGAGAATCTTGGGGTGATGGAATGGCCTTATAGTTCTGTGGTGACACCATGCATTTGTCAAATTCATAGAACTGTACACCACAAAGAGTGAATCTGTCTTTTTGCAAACTTTAAAACTCAACCCCAATTTCAGGGGAACCTAAATGGAATGCAGACTATGACAACTGGATTACAAATGAATGATGTAACCACAGCAAAGGGTGGAGGAACAAAGATGCCCTAGATAACTTTGGGAAACAGTGTGTTGACCAGATACTGTAAGGCTAAAACCAAAAAGAACCACACATAAATACTGTACTTTAGTTGGGTGAATCTGTTTCTCCCAAGGGTATGGTTTGCAATCCCAAATGACTTCATAGATATACTATGGTTGAACACACAAATAAATATATTATAGATAATAAGTGCCAGGTTTCTCACTGTTGGAGAAAGAAATCACAAATAAGCAAAGAGGAAACATGAGCCTTATGGCACTGGACTGGCTTCGGAGACATTAGCCTTACCTCATTTTTAAGTATCTATTCAGATTATTATGGACTATATCATTCAAATGTTGAAGCCCTACCTACAATGGGACTTTAGATAGAGAAAGGGCCTTTATGGAAGTAATTGAGGTTAAATGAGATCATAAAGACAGGGCCCTGATTCAAGATGACTGGTGTCCTTGTAAGAAGGGAGGGACCCCAGGGATGTGTCTGAATAGAGAGAAGACCATGTGAGGACACAGCAAGGGGACAGCCATCTGCAAGTCAAGGAGGGAGGCCTCAGAAGAAACCAGCCCAGTCAACACCTTCATCCTGGACTTCTAGCCTCCAGAACTGTGAGAAAAAAGTTTCTGATGTTTAAGCCACCCAGTCTATGGTGTTTTGTTATGACAGCCCTAGCCGACTAAGACATAGGTAGAGAAACACAGAAAGAAATAGAGAGAGGTGTATGTATATTTAAGTTAATATACATATATGTATTTCTTTGCTCTGTCTGTTGAAAGGGCCTAGAGGCAGTAACACCATATAGCAAGGAGCACAAATAATTGCCAAATCTTTGTTTCTAAATATGATTCTCGATACATGGAAACAGGGCTCCTTAGAGAAGCAGATGACTCCAGGGCTGGGGCAGGGAAAATACAAGGTAATCCTGAAGTGTTGTGTGGTGCCAGCAAGTAAGGAGATGCTAAAGGAAAAACTTCAAAAAGGATGAGCAGGTCAAAAAGATACAGGAGTCAACCTGAAAGAGCCCCCAATGACCCAAAATGGAACAATTGAGCAACAAAATAAATTATAGTAGTGGATTGCAATCCAAAGAATAAAATTAATATCCATGAGTTCATACAGAGAGAAAGAAAGGAACGAAGACAGGCAGGGAGGAAAGGTAGGAGGGAGAAAGAGAGAGACAAAATAGAAGAAGGAGAAGGGACAATTCTTTCAAAGGAATGCCAATTAACAAATGTAGAAAACATGAGTGAAATCATGATTAGAACACCACAGTACTTATTGCTCAAGGTGAAATTTACAAGCAACTGCTAAAATTAGTAAGCCAAAGAATAAAGAAGAATAGGATATTTGCATAGTATCAAAGTATTCCCCCCCAACGTACTTGTTAACTACCAAGTATCTCTCCCCAAATTCTTGTTAATTGCACCAAGTGCTCAAGATTATTATATCACCGGTAATAAGACCTGTCAACATCACGGACCCTCCAGAATGATGTGTGCAAAGGGCACCTTGCCTCAGTGACCTTCTTCCCCAGAATACATAACTCAATCTAATCATGAGAAAACTTCTCATAAACCCAAGTTGAGAGATATTCTACATAATACCTCACCAGTACTCTTCAGAAATGTCAAGGTTATGAAACTGGAAGAAAGACCAAGCAACGACTTAGATGGAAGGAGGTTAAGGAGACCTGACAATTGAGTGCAGCGTGAGGCCCTGGATCCTAGAATAGAGTAAGGACACTGCAGCGAAACAGACGAAGTCGAAACAGTCTGTGGTTTAGTAAATAGTGTTGTGCTTATGCTAAGTTTTGATAATTGTGCCATGCTTATGGGATGTGGTGACATTAAGGAAGTCAGGTGAAGGATACTATGAACTAGTTCTACTATCTTTGCAACTTCCTCCTGGAATGAAAAGAAAGGAAATAGAAAGCAACCTTGGATGTTTTAAACATGGAAAGAGAGAAAGGAGTCATGAAATCAGTGAATTGGCATGGTTAGTGAACCATTCCGCTGCCCCCTAAAGGTGATGGAAGGTCAATGTATTTCATAGAGCATGTTGATAGAAACTCAACAAGGAAATACGAAATAAGAAGTTAAAAGACTGGGTTCTAGCCAGGCCTGTGGCTCACCCTGCAAAGTTAGACAAATTACTTACACAGTTACTAAGATAATGTCTACAACACATAACTTAGATAATGTATAAAAGATGATTCTATGGAACTCAGGATTCTCACGTGATTCCGTTTTTGCCGTGTAAAAGATGGTGATAACAATAATCACGTCACTTGTTAAGAATGAAATAACATAAGTGTTGCCATGAAAAAGGAAGTAATGTCTGTTTCAGCTTCTGTTTCTTCGTCTGCCAACTGAGCATGAATTTCTCTAGGGTCCTTTACAATCACTTATGACTCTAAGTGCTACATGAAATATATCATATAAATGTTATAAAAATAGAACAAGATCAGGTCTTTACATACATCCATGCTGTCCTTTGACAGAAGTAACATATGAAGTCTTTTATTAGCATGGATGATCTATTCAATAACACAAGTATTAAAACTGGAATAAAATTTACCCTAAAGATAAATGGGAGAAGTGGGGAGAGAAAATTCTTTTTACAAAGGCATTGTTTTTTTACAAAATTTTAAAATTACTAAACCATGGAATTTATATATATGTTTCCCCAGTGCATTAAAATGACCTAATTTAATAACACCAATTTAGTGGTCGCTTGTCAGAAGCATATCAGTTTTATTGATTTATGTCAGCTGAGTATCCATGCAACACACATATCCTGATATGTGTGTGCATCTGTGCATGTGTATGTGTGTGTGTTTCAAACACGTGACTACAGATTTTTTTTTCTTATTTTACTCATAAGAAAGCTGTATGAGAAGTGTGCCTGAAAAATAACTGCCTGCTTAGCTCTAACTCACACCACTGTTGATCTTGGTGGGTGCCCACTTTTCTTGCCCCACAGTTGCCAAGGAGCTGAAATAGAAGGCTCACAGCATCAGCAATGGGCCTCTCCATGCCTGTCCCCAGTGGCGCAGGCAGGAAATGCCAGCCTTCTCACAGGAAAGCCTGTTGTGGTGAGATCTCCCGATTTACTTCATAAATGCAAGAAGGCCAGATACTGGAGGAGATAAGCCCTCAAGATTGCAAATGCTTATCGTCTCTCGGGGTTCTGGGCCCCACAGCCACGACCAGTTTCTCTTCTAGAGATACAAGTCAAAATTCAGTTTGGTTCTCGATCGAAAGGACTTCTCAACTGAAAAATTTGATCATCCACCCTGGTCAGTCCTTGTAAGGAAACCATGTCAAACAACTTGCTGAATTTTCACTATGAATGTTCCCATGAGTCTTGGAAATTGCTAAGCAAATTAAAAGAATACCGCTCTCCACCTTGGCTGCACATTGGAACCTTCTGAGGGCACAGTAAAAAAGATTCCCCCAGCTAGTCATTGAAGTCATGGTACTCACCTGATTCTTGTCTCAGCTAACCTGGAAAATTTTGGGTGCAAACTCGTCCCTGACTCTGATCTTCAGTGCTGGTGATGCTTTTATAAAAAGTTTAATAGAGTCAAAAGGATGGGGACCTCAAAAGGACAACAGAGACAAGAGAAGTGGCTAGCTGATTTAATAAAGGGCATGTAGAATGAGCCCATTTTAAACTCAAGCATGCTCTGATAGCCACACAGGCAACCACTTCTCTTGTCAGAACTTGGAGAAGCGAGTGCTGGAGGTTCAAGGGAGACTATTACACACTGGAAGAAAAGCCCTCTTTCTCCAAGGTCCACTCCATTCTACCCCTTCCCTTCTAGTCACTTTTTGTAAAAACAGAACCACAATCTGCACCCAAAGCAGCAGCATATAGGCTGGGTAGTGTGAAGTATAATTTCCTGCTCTTTTCCATCCCCACATGACCAGTCATTTTGGAGTGATGAGATTTTCCAAATCAAACACTCGGTTCATCTATGTGTCATTCACAATTCTGATCTTTTAAAACTCTATGCCCCCAACCCTCTTGCCATCTGCCAAAAATTTAGGAGATAGACCTGACTTCACAGGTCTGATTTAAAAACATTCACCAAGAAAATGAAAACATGTCCTCCACTTTTGATCTCTTATCTAGGAAAACCAGGTTCCCTCAGAGAAACTCACAAGGTGGTTAGTCCGCAGTGTTTGTTGTGCTAAGTGGGGTACATTGTTCTGTGTTCAGCTGTGAGTGCACTGAAGTACTACTGACTGATCATGCTCTCTCTGGGACCCCGCTGTGTGTCCCCTGTCTAAGGTGAGGGTCACCAAAATAATAATAATGACACATCAGACCAGTATTTGATCAGACAAGTATTTACATAGCATCTTTTCCCTCTAGAGGTTGGAACCACTTGGTGAAAGCATCTCAGTTCTCAAAAAATGAGCCTTAGGCACTAGTATTAGGAATATTATTTATACTTCTCATTCAATTTTCTACCATATCTCACCCAGCACTGCCATCTATGTTAAAAAATATATCCCGAAAGTCAAGAACTTACAAGTATCGATGGGGATGTAGAGAAAAGAGAATCTTCGTGCACTGTTGGTGGGACTGTATATTAGTGTGGCCACTATGGAAAGCAGTATGGAGGTTCCTCAAAAAATTAAAAATAGAAATACCACACACCCTGGTAACTCCACTTCTGGGAATTTAACCAAAGAAGACAAAATCACTAATTTGAAGTGATCTGCACCCCTAAGTTTATTGCAGTATTATTTACAATAGCCACCTAAATGTCCATCAATAGATGAATGGATAAAGATGGAATACACAATGGAATATTACTTAGCCAAAAAAAAGAATGAAACTTTACCATATGGAACAACATGGATGGCCCTAAAGGGTATTGTGCTAAGTGAAATAAGTCAGACAGAGAAAGTGAAATAATAAGTAAATAACTGAAATAATAAGAAAGACAAATACCATATAATTTCATTTATATATGAATCTACAAAGTAAAACTAATGAGCAAACACAAGTCTTTTTATGAGAAATAGACTCATAAATACAAACTGGTGATTGCTCTGTGGGCAAGGGGGATAAGCAAAATAGGTGAAGAGGATAAAGAGGTACAAACTTCCAATTATAAAATGAATAAGTCATGGGGATAAAAGTACAGCATAGGGAATCTAGTCACTGTTATTTAATATTTTGGTATGGTGACAGATGGTAAGTGAGCATTTCACATGTATGTAATTGTTGGATCCCTGTTATACACCTGAAACATATATTGTATATCAACTGTACATTAATAAAAATATGTACTCAAAAGACTTTCATGTCAAATATAATTGGTATTGGGCCAGCTTGACTTTTGTCTGAGTTTTTTTTTTCCTTTTCTTTAGTTGGGCTCATGAGGGAAGGACAGGCACAAAGAATAGCAGTATAATAGTCAACACTGCTCTCTATTATCCGTAGTAGCCAGAGTGAGCCCACCCTCGTTCCTGCGGCAGTTTTCTCAGTGGCTTCCCAAAGCGTTGTCTTCTTTTTTTTTTTCTTTTTTAACCAGTGCAATCATCTTCTACCTCAAAGTTACAATGGATTGACCAGTTGTCCCACTCTATGCAACTATATTTTGAATCCTTTAAGGTTACTGATCCATTCCCCTCAAACAATGGTGGCAACTTTTCCTACAAGAAGTCCTAACTTGATACCTTTATTAATTGTGTTCTCTTTCCTCTTTTTTAGGGTTGAGTAGGCCAGATTGACAGAGCAGAGATAACACAGTCTTTGCAAACCTTTATAGTGATATTCCTCAGGTCCTTTCCATGACCCATCCTCCCTTGCCTGGCAAATGAATGAATGAATGGATGCATGAATGAATTATTCCATTCAATCAAAAAAAGTACCACCCTATCCAGAGTCATACTGGAATAATTGCAAAACATGAATGCCACAGTTTTTATGTAGGGATAGGGACAGAGAGCATCTCCCAACAACCTGGAAAAATATAGCCAAAGATGAAACTAGTAATATGCTCCTTAGATTTATGGAAATGTAAGAGAGAATAAGCCTCAGGGATTGTCTAATAAAATAAAATTAATTAATTGGCAACCATGAAGAGATAACCTGAGGGGGAGAAAAATTGCTAAGGGAGTTTGAGGAATGAACATAAAGTAGAGAAAAAACTGGTCTCAAGAAGCAACTCTCTGCCTTAATGCATAACCCATTCATTGTCCACTGACCTCATTTCTTCATCCCCAATCCTGGGAAATGACATTCATTGAATTTATAGGGAGGGTGGGTGGATCTGTTAGCTTGGGAGTGGCCTTTTCTCTTGCACTTGTTTAGATCACAGATATCCTGCCCCAGCACTTCCCATCTGCCCTTGAATGCTCCCCATTTTGCCCCCTGATGATACTCATCTTAAGGTCCTCTTTTACACTGGGGAAAAGTAAAAATATGCCTGTGTGTGTGTGTGTGTGTGTGTGTGTGTGTGTGTGTGTGTGTGTTTGCAAGTGATGGGAATCTAAGGACAGATCAGGTCACACACATCTTGGAATCCAAAGAGTGCCCTGTCTGATCACTCTTCTCGTGGACTCTGCTCTACTCACTGCCTCCATTTCCTGGACTTATCTCCCTGAGCACATTTCCAACTCTTTCTCTCTCCTTGTAATTTCCAGGAGCTCAATCTAGGCTTGCAGCCGGTCAAAGGCTAAAGCGCACACAGATATGAGAGATAAGGAGCATAACACCTTGTTGGCTACCCTTTACAATCTGAAATTGCTTTTGGAACAGCCAGAAGAAACTTCCTTCCTTCCTTCCCCAACATTAAAAGCAAAAGGAATAGAAAATCCAGAGAGGATGCTAAAACTCATTGTGGTTTTGGACTTTTATTTGGGGTGAAAAGACCCCCAAAATAGGAACACTGCTCTACATACAAGGCCACACATTACCAAAAAACACTGTGGATACACAATAAATAGATATTGATCATCATAACAAGTTCTAGAAGAGTTGAATAAGTGAGTCAATATCGCCAATTCCCTTTTACTTGCTTAGAGAAACCAAATCATGGCAAAATACTATTGCCCAGTTGTATTAATTTTCTAGGACTGCCATAATAAAATACCAAAGGCTTGGAGGCTTAAACAACAGCAATATATTTTCTTATAGTTCCAGACACCAGAAGTCCAAGGGGTCATTAGGTTTGGTTTCTCCTGAGGCCTCTCTCCTTGGCCCACAGTTGATAACCTTCTCACTGCATCCTCACATGGTCTTCTGTGCACCCAAATTGCTGTGTACTAATCTTCTCTTCTTATAAGGACACTGGTCCTATTGGAATAGGGGCCCCACGTGTTACTTTATTTACCTCTTTGAAGGCCCTATCTCCAAGCATTCACATTCTGAAATACTGGTGGTTAGGGCCTTAACATATGAATTTTAGGGGGACACAATTCAGCCCATAACACCAGTCATCAAGAGCAGAACCAAGCAAGACTGGAACTCAAAGTTTCTAACCCTAAAACACTGATTCACTTTTGATTTATATCCTTTCCCAGGTTAAATAATCTCATGGAATTACAGCATGCTCTAATTGGAAGGTATCTCATGATGATCTCATTGTAGCCCTCTCGTTTGCCAAATAAGGAAGCTGAGTCCTAATTATCTTGAATGGAATCACAGAACTCATGGACAACTCAGAGTCGCACTGCCCAGACAACTTCCCTTGCTTCCCTACTGGGAGACTTTCTTGGAGTTCAATCTCCTGTTCTCCTAAACTCTGTAGCAGGGTCATTTACTATACAGGCTCTGGATTGCAAATCTATGGCCCCATGAAGCAGTTTGGTCCAGGCTGGTGAGGGAGCAATAACCATGTAGCAAGGAAGCCCATGCCCCTTCTCTCTTTGAAGCAGCTGGAGAGATGAAGTGGATTGAATGAGGCTTCCTGCCCCTTTTCCCATTCCGCACTCTTTTTGCTCTTCCTTTTAGCATCTGTTACCAATTTCAGCAATTTCTTCTGGCAAATTGAGGACGCCAGGTGACAAAGGGAGTTGGCCATATCCTCCTGGAGCATGAAATAACCTGGGTCCTCCCCGCTCCACCCCTGCTCCCCGACTGGGTGGTTAGGATGACAGACACTTCCCCAGTGGGCATCCACAGCCCTTCCTACACCCACATGCACAAGCAAGGCAGGCTTCCAGGTCTACATCCCCCTCTGAAAGGGACTCCAGATTAGTCTATCATAAGATTTTATCATTTGACGAACCCTCGGAATGAACACCCATTCTGGCCCTTAAAATTACAGGAAGAGTAAAAAATAAGACATGCATACATTCACACACACAACCCTGAGGAGCTTGGTAGAGAACTTCACACACACACACACACACACATACACACACAAACACACACACCTGAAGAATTTGGTATAGAATTTGGAGACTGAACACTTCCACCAGCAGACCTCACCCAGGGTGCTTGGGAAGAGGAGGAAGGATGTCACACTCCCTGGTTAAACCATTCATGTAAAGATGATGAGCACCGATGTCATGAAACCTGCAAAGGGAATCATATCACTCGGGGGAAAATTTTCTGTCGGCGTTTCCTTAATAGCAATGCAATGGCTGGCTTTGGTTTGCTTTGTATTCTTTAGTTATTGGTCAGAAAGGAAGGGGGTAGCTAAATAACCATTCCACTTCTTTGCCTGCCAACTTCAGTGTGGACACTGGGTATCTAGCCATGAACAAAACCACCTCAACTCCTGCCTTCAGGAGCTAACAGTCTAATGAAGGGAGTTAATGCTTAGATCACAATATCTACAAAAAACAGTGTAATAGCAACCGTGAAAACATAAGAAGAGTTAAAAATCTAGAGAATGATGTTCAAGGGGTCTCTTAGAGACCTCCTCTTAGAAAAGAAAGAAAGAGCAGGAGGGAGGGGAAAAGAAAATAAAGGAAGGCTCAATGGTGGAAAAACTTAATCTGCATGGTGAGATACTAGTTAGACAACCTGGCTAGTTCCGATCTCCTCTAATGTAGCTGAAGCCTTCCCTTTCAAATTTCCAACTTTCCTAAAAAGAACCTATTTTTAAAATGCATGACACCAGTGTAGGATGCATCCTCTGATGTAGGAGCACCTTCTGTTTTATTTGTGGTTGTTTGGAATAGTGTTTGTTCCCTTTAGGAGGAAAGATCTTTCCAAGAATCCCAGAAACAAAAATACAGAGGCAGTGGCTCTTGTGATTCAGCCCGTCCCCTCCCAAGCCCTCTCTTGTTTTCCTAAGCAATGGTCAGGAATGTGCTGGGCGGGGGCAGCCTGGCCGTCAGCGCCAAGCCCCGGCAGCCCTAGTCACGGTTCCAGGCTGGCCTTTCACCTCATAGCTCTCCTGGCTGCTCTTACTAAGCAGCAAAATGTTTCAATATGTTGAGCTTTGGGGGAGGGACAGAGAGAAAAATCGGGATATTGTTGAGAAGGAAATAATGAATAACTCTGCCGCCAGTCTTCATAACCCCCACGTGGGGAGATCTGGGTGATAAGTTTGTTTTCTCCAGAAATGGAATCCTAGCAGTTGCCATTTGGTCAGAAATTTCCAGAGCCATTTGGGTGGGGGAGAAAAAGGAACAGGTATTAAACAAATTTTCTCAGTATCCAGAATCAAAGTAGTCAGGGATCTGGGTACCCAAGAAAGAAAAAAGAGGAGAAGCTTGCCAAATGGAGGCTAATTCTCCAAAGTGCCTAAAACCATTGGTTTGGTTCTTACACACTGACACACTCTCCACTCCTACAGGGCACTTGGGCTTCCCTCCCCTCCCCCACTCCCCATCTCCAAGTTCATCTGCTCTGGTCCCTGTCCTTTATTCTGGGCTCAGGTCTGGCGAACAGTTCCCTGTTACCCAAGACTCAGACGAGGGGAGTGCAAGGGCGTGAAAACCGCCCCACTGGGGACAGAGCACGGACCCAACTCATCAGCCAGGCAGGGTCTGTTTTGTGGAGAATGGCCATGCGCTCTGCAGAGCAAAGTGAGCAGGCACTTAGAAATCTGAGTCCCTTTCAAGGCCAGGTCTATAGGTGGGAGCAGAGAAATTTGCAACATTCCAATTTCAGCAAAACACAAATTGATGATCCATAGTGATTCCTTAGCAAGAGTGTTTCTAAATGTGTGTACATGTGTTTAAATTAAAACTCCACAATAGGGTTGTTTCTCTGATATTTGCTAGCCACTTTGCTCTTATAGATGCAGCTAGAAAAGGTGAGTCAGAAAGAGATGTATTCCTGGGGAGGACCAAGTAAAAGGAAGGAATAACCTTTAATAAGAAAAACTTAAGCACGTGGAAAGTCAAAGAGGACTTCACTCCACTCATTTTGTTTAAGTCTGAAGAATAATTATCTGCGTAGCAATCACTTGAAACTAAATAATCAGCTTAAAGAAGGCCTGGGTCTGGAAATTTCTTTGGGGCTTTACATAGCTGTATGTCTTTACATTTATGAAATGTGTGTGGTTTCTAGTGTTCCTTGACATTTCCTCGCAACACAAGGAATTTCAGGAAAAGCAACTGGGGGTAGATGGGTAACTGTCTATTGGGATAAGTCATCAGACAGCAGTTGAAATATTGATAAGAAAACGGAAATCAAATTAAAAGACGGGAAAAGAGAGAGGAAGAGGGAGTGAGGCAGCAGAAAGGCAAGTTGCAGGGCACACAAACTGGAGTGGTTCCTGCAGCCCCCCAGGACATGCCAGCACTGAGGCTGCCTGTCTGCATGCGCTGGAGAAAAGGCAAATTTTGACTCCAGGCAGCCAGCAGGTTTCATTTGGAACCAAGGATCTGGGAGCTCTAGGCACGGAGAATTAGCGCCTAGAACGTGAACACACTGGCATTGCTAGTGTTCTGCTGGTGCTGGCTTAGCCGGAAAGGGTGTCCAAGGTGAGTGCTCATTTGTATGGGATCTCTGGAGGGACACAGGGTGGCAGCCCCTCTGTGTCTGCTCTTGTGGCAGTGGGGAAATGTCAAGCTTTCTGAGGCTCTTTTTCTCATTCCCTCCTGGAATTTCTTTTCTCTCTGTTTTCCACCCTCCCTCTCTCTATTCTTGCAAATTTCACCCCAACTTTCAACGAAAAAGAAGGAGACTCTGGAGCAAGGTTTCCGGGCTAGAGAGTGAGTGGGAATCTAGGAGCCTCGAGAAACATACCTGGTCCCAAACTCCTGTCTGCTGTGGCTTCAGGAGCCAAAAAGCTGGAACTGGTTAGTGGGGAGAGAAGTTCTTTATCAGAAACACATTGGCTGCCGGAGAAGCTGCAGGCTGCCACCTTAAAGATGGTTTAAGAGAAGAAAGGCAAGGGAGAGACAGCTCCCAGAGTGGGCAAGGCAGGGAGAGACTCAGGCAGAGGCATCTGGCATCCGAGGGTGGTTTTGCCCCAGCCAGCTCAAATATTCCGACCTCAGACACCATCTCCCCTGCCACCAGAAGCCAGGCGGTCTCATTCATTGTCTTTGTCTCCACCAGCAAAACTGTTTTCTTTCAGAAGCAGGGAAGAGGGCCTCCCCAGACCTCTGGAACTTTGAGTCAGTCATCCTCCCCGAGAGGTCCACCAGTAGGAACAAGGGGGTCAGTTGAACACTGGCAGGGTCACACGAGTGGTGGGGGGCCTGGTAGGTCTGTGCCCTGGGGGTCTGAGCTTGGCAGCTCTGTAAATATTTGCTCCTGGGACCTCCAGCTGCATTGATGGGGAGACCTACCTCTTGACTGGTGGCATTCTCTCTTCCGGCCAGGACGGTCTCCTGTGTCCCCAGGTAAGAAACTCCCCAAACCCCTGGGGAGCAAGTGTCTCCCACTGCGGTGGCAGAGGATGGTTACAGGACTGCAGTGAGGAGCCCCAGAGGTGTGATCTGGCTGTCAATCTTCACCATCCCTGAGCCTGAAGTCCAAGGTCAGAGGCGCAAAGAGGGCATCTGCTCATGACCACTCGGATCCTCCCTCGCTGGTCCAAGCAGATAGGAACCTCCCAACTCCCGTGTCCTCTCCCTGCGCCTTCCCCCTCCGTGCCCATCCCAGCGACTCACCCAGGCTCCACTTGAGGGTGACTGAGGTTTCTCTTACTCAGGTTGGTTCTTGGGTCTTCCCAACCCTTCCTCACCAACCCAGGATGTTTCAGACAGTCCCTGACACGTCGTCTTACGTCAAGGTAAGACAGGACCGCGAGTTTAACCAGGTAATGACCCCCAGACCATCGCCACCAACTCCCACCCCCGTTCCTCCTTTCCGTGGGGAAAAAAGAGTGGAAGGCGGGCCTCGCTATCAGCGGGTGGATCTGGAGCTGGGGTGCTCCAGACCAAAAGAGGGTGGCGCAGCTTCTGGCCGCCTCTGTTTGGGGGACTGGGAAATTGGTGTGCGTGGTGAAGGCTGTCTGTTCGGAGAAGCCAAGGCGCGGGAGCCTGGACCAGTGAGCCAGCCGTGGGGCCCCACTGGGTCGTGCGCTCACGCCGCTGGCGCACCGCCGGTTCCCTGAGTTAAGGATGCGTTATGTACGACGGTGTGAGTGTGCGCGAGTGTGCCTGTGGGCTTATGTGTGCGGGTGTAGAAATGCGACAAACTTCTCCCACCGGTTTCACACCTCGTCGGTTCTCAAGCCCACCTTCCTTGGCGCCATCCGCCCCTCGGGAGCACAGATTGCTATATTTGACAGCATATCCAAAGATTGCGCGCCCCACCAGTTCCCAAGAATGTAAACAAACGGAGTCCAGGACATCTGGGTTACACGTTTAATAAAAATCCTCCAGCGGGGCGGGGCCGAAGATGCTGCAGTGCCGCGGAGTAGGGCAGCGACGAACAACCTGTGCCTCCCCTACTTCGGAGGAGAGAAGACTAGCCGCGGTTCTGCAAGCGCTCACCTACATTCTTCAGGTCCTGACTCCGCCCTCTCCTTCCAGAAGCCCCGCCCCTGTACCCCCTAAGCCCCCACTGCTCCCTGTGTTCCGGCTGAGCGCACTCCAGCGTTTGCCAATGAAGCGGGGTGGCTCTGACTGCCTACACGTGGGCACCTCGGCAGAGTGCAACTCTCAGGTCTAATTCAGGGAGCCCCAATTTTGCATCCAGCCCACCTTCTATTTCTTTAAAAGGAAATGTGTTGACACAGGTAGCATCTTCCCCTACCTGGGGTCTGAAGGAGTTTATAGTCGCTTCTGGGAGGTTGGGTCCTGGAAGCTTGTCCCAGAAGAGGTGTTAAATCAGTGAGGAATAAACGAAAAATGAGTGAGTCCTTGTATCGATAATCAGATGGACGAAGGGCTCCCAAGAAGTAGCAGAACTGATGCAATTAGCCTAAAGAGAGCTCAGGTTTGCGGTCTCCGGTTGTCCGGAGA
Source organism: Smutsia gigantea (assembly GCA_032199065.1). Taxonomy (NCBI): domain Eukaryota; kingdom Metazoa; phylum Chordata; class Mammalia; order Pholidota; family Manidae; genus Smutsia; species Smutsia gigantea. The sequence continues at coordinate 41,262 of JAVSCE010019155.1, forward strand.
AGTTAAGCAAGCTGTGACCCCGCCCACCCTCAAGACTCCCAGCGCACCCAGACTGGCTAAACTCACCTTCCCTTCCAGCTTTGCCCTTGGGGCTGCAAGTGGCCCCGGATCAAGGAGTTGCTTGCGCGCGCTCTCTGTCCTTTCTCTCTCACTTTGGCCCCTAAGTCTGCACACAGACAGATTCCCAAAGCCTCAGGAAGGACGAACCTTAGAGAGGCAAGTTGCCCAGGAGCCTGACCTAGGCCGAGTCAGAGAGAAAACAAACCCGCCCAGGGGAGCGAGAGGTTCGGTCGGGGGAGGAGAGAGAGAGGCTGCAGTCCGGGAGCTGTGGGCAGTCAGAGGGAGCCGCTCACCGCAGGAGCTCTTTTCAAGGGGCAAAAAAATGGATTTTTCAGCAGCCACAAAGTTTGTATTGTTGCACAAAGGGGTGCATTGATGACGGCGAAAGGTCTGCGTGGCAGGGACAATCTTGGGTCTGTTTCGCCGGCTCCCCACCCTGACCATTTGCCAGAGGGGTCACAAACAGTCCCGGCTGCCCAGCCCCTGCTATTCTGCGTCAGACAACCGGCTCAGGGTCTGTTGACGTAAACACCGCGGGCCCAGGCACCCAGGGCCCCAGGAGCCAGGAGCTGAGCCTGGCTCTCAGGAGCCAACAGTGCCCACTCCACCTGGGCAACTACCTGGGTTCTGAGAACCCACAGAGTGCTCAGAGAGTTTACCCGCAGGAGAGTGCTTACGGAGGACAGGAGGCTGGCAAGAGAAATGGAGAAAGGGAACACGGTGACTCTTTAAGACGTTGAGGTGCAGTAGGTGAATATTGATCATAACACAGAGATAGTCCTTATCTTGGCCAGGCCCTGTTGCAAGCACTGTGTCTGTACTAACTCATTTAATACTGTAACAAACTTAGGAGTTAGTCCATTTTGCAGATGAGAAACTGAGGTTAACCTAACAGTTCATAAGGGGCAGACCAAAATACAAATAATAAGGGCAAAGTTGTGCTGTCAGTCAAGTTCTAACTCATTTCATCTTTACAACAGCTCTTTGAGGTAGGTCCTTTTTATAAAGCCAATGTGCAGATGAGGTACAGAGAGGTTAAGGAACTTATTCGAGGTCACAGAACTGGTAAGTGCAAAGCTAGAGTTCAAAACCGGAGAGCCAGCCCCACAATGAGTTCAACCAGGACGCAGCAGACACAGTGGAGGGAGTCTGACCTCGAACTCAGCAAGGCGCTTGTCACTCCCAGCGCAGATCACATATCTGTAGGCCCCTGGAGCGCCCTACAAGACTGGCAGGGTCTTCTGACCGCCCCCACCGCCTTTTCGAGTTTCCTAGACTCCTTGCTCTCACTGCACCACCAACCAGCCCGCTGGGTCTACCCATGCTGCCTTCTGTGGGTGACACCCCTCATCCAGCAGACCGAAGGAGGCTGGCACCCCAGAATGGACACAGCGACAGCCCAGGGGCAACATTGGGCCCGCAGTTCCTGAAGTGGCATCCCAAGGACCAGGTCTGTACTCAGAACGGATGTTGTCTGGGCAGCCGGAGCCTGAAACTCCCCTTCCCCACAAAGCCCCCAACTAGGCGCCGCCACTGGGTGAGAGTCCCGACACCTGGCTGGTCTCCACCTCTTGTCAGCCTTCTCTCTCTGGTCTGCCTTGGACTCCCTCGGGGTTTCTCCTCGACGCCGCGTGGTCTAGAGACCAGGCCCCGGAGCGCCAAGGCGCGGGGCATGGAGACCCTCCCCGTGTGGGGCTGTGCACCCCCTGCCCTCCTGCCGCCGCGGCCTCCCACGTAGCGCTTGGAACCAGCTTGACGCTCAGGCCAGAAAGAGCGTGGGGAGCGGGCAGGGCGAGCAGAGGCTCTAAATCTTCCTTCAATCTGTGAGTAGATGAAGTCTGAGAAACAAATTCAAAGCAGGCGCGCCTGCAGAGCCTTCCTGCAGAAATATTCCCCGGCATTCAAGCGCATCCAGGGGTGGCTCGAGCTGCCTTGTTTGGCTAAGGTCAGACGAGACTCGAGTTCTCCAATAAAAATAAATCTCAAATTAATTATGGCCTCGAGCGAGGGGCCAGACACTTGAAGCCGCAGTTGTGCAGTCTGGAGTTTTGGCGCTCCTGGCCCATCCCTCTCCCGCGCGCCCGCCTCTGCCCGCCTCCACCCCTGCCAGCTCGAATAAACGCCGAGGCCGCGCCCGGCCCGCGGAGCTGGGGGCTGGGGGTGGCGGACCAGGGAAAGGATCCGCCCTGGACGCTCAGCCAGGCCTGGCATCCTTCGGGGTTTCAAGTGAAGGAGCTGTCCCGGGATCCGGAGGCACCCCAGGGACCGGGCTCCGGTTGTCGCGTCCTCCCACCCCCAACCGGGGCTGGGACCTAAGAAGCCCGGGAGTCGCGTCTGGAAAGTCTTGACCGGGTCAGAAGGGCTGACATTGAGCGAGCCAAGACACGTTTCACCCCGCCGTTCACCTCCCGGGGGAAGCAGGACTTCCGCATCTTTAAAAATATTGTCAAGTGCCGATGGTGCAAGGCAAGTCATCCTACCAAAGTTCCAATGAAAATGCTCCAAATCCAAATGTTTCCTGAATATTCGCCTACATGTGCACGCTTTCTATAAGTGATCCTAGACTTAGAAATGGGGGGGGGTCTGTTTCGCTGGTGCCCCCCCGCCCCCCCCCCCTTGCCCAGTTGGTAGCTTTAGTTTTAAATGCTGGCCTGGCTTGCTTGGCTGTGAGCTTCCCCTGACTTGGAAGCCTGCAGAGCCGGTGGAATGGGCACCCATGGTAGCCGGCTACCGGTCACCAGCCCTGCCCAGTCTGGGAAAGGGAGAGGCAGGACAGTCTCTGGTGAGCCAGGAAAGAGGGTGTGTGCAGCAGCGTGGGCTGGGGTAACCAGTCCCTAGCTAGGCCAGGAGGAGAAGGGGGGACGGTGGGGAAGAGGGGAGAGAAAGAGGAAGAAGGAGGGTGAGAAGAGAGGAGGGGAGGCAGGGGAGAGACACAGGGGAAGGTTTCCCCCCACCAGCTCCAAGACAGTTTTCATTTGCAGCGGGCCTCACCACAGGCTCTCTATCAATTTGTCTCAATGCAAACATTTGAAATATTCTTTTTGGCTGCTCGTGAAAACAATGTGAGCTGCCAGGATCAAACCATCTTTCCAGATGTCTGGTGGTAACCACATTAAACAGGGCAGACTTGTTTACTGTTGTGTTTGGTTAGGGCTTTTTCCCCCTTTGGGATTTGAAAAAGCAGCAGCAGTAGGGCTGGGCATCAAACCCAGAGTTACATAAATGGGGCTAGGCTAGCTTGCCCACCAGCAGGTCAGCAAGGGATGGAGTGACTCTCATAGTCCTTCCAAGGGCTGTTGTTCACAGCTGGGGGGTTCTTTCTGGAGGGGAGGACCTTGTGAATGACAGGAGCTCCTCATGGGCGAGGCGGGTAAATAGCAAAAGGGATGGCACCAGTGCCAGCTGGTGAGTCACAAAAGAGTGACAGTTATTCCTATGCCAACCACTCCTCCCCCACCACCATCTTCAAAATTACAGAATTGCCATAGCTTTGGTTTACAGGGAGAAACAGAGTGCTATTGAGTTCCAGGAGGGCAATCCTTCCTTTCATCTAGCCCCATATTGAGCATTCCCAGGGGAGAGGCTGCTCCTGCTGTACCACTGAGCAGGGGTGCTAGGGATGTCGGATGACTGCCCGGATGGGTCAGTGCAGGGAGGACAGTTTGTTACTTGCCAGGCTGAATAGGAGTTGGAAAAAAAAAAACCTAGCCAACATTGGTACCTCAGAGGTGCCTTCTCCAGCACTAGGAGGGGTGTGTGTAGAAGAGCGAGCCACCGGCTGCTGTCCTGGCTTAACAGCCTCACTGTTTGCCCAGCACCGGGAAGGGGGCCCCCCGGTGGTGGAGTTGGAATCCTTTCTGACCGAAAAAGGGGCGATGCGGCGGAGGGTGCCAGGTTTCTGGTCAGGTCCCTGTAGGCAGCGGTCTCCCCGCACTCTCCTGAAAGTCCTGTTGTCGTTTGAAGGCCGGCAGGGTCTGGGCTGAAAAGGAAACAATTTGGGGTTTGAAAGGATGTAATTCATTCTTCCTTTCCCTTTAACCTCTTTCCTCTCTGGAAAGCATGTGGAAACGCTGAAGGGAAGAGTGAGAGGGCAGACGGCGGGGCCGAGGGGAGGAAAGGGTTAAGCCTGATTTCTTTTAATTGAACTCCAGAACTGGTGGCCCCAGGCAAAGGGGGGGACTGACCCCGCTAGCGGTAACCAGATGTGGCGGTCCCAGGGGAGCCCCGTAGCAGACCCCTGGATTGAGAAGCAGACAGAAGGGGGGTTGGCTCGGCCCCCACCCCACCCCCACCGCACTCCCCCCCCCCAGTCTCAATTGCTGGCAGGCTGCACCCGCCACTCCAGGTCTAGTCACGTTCAGACCCGCGTCTGTGTTCGAACCCAGAATTGGAGCAGAATTGATGAGACTAATTTCTAGAGGAGGGTGGGGGGAGGGAGGGAGGGAGGCGAGCGAGCTCTCCGGCTCAATTGCTCCAGAAGAAATAAAGAATTAATAAGTCACCTTTTTCGCTGCTGTGGACACCCTTTTGAACTTTTTTCTTTCCAATTGACTCGGATCTCCTCTGGATTTTTTTTCCTCCTTCCCCGGGTGGACTCTTAAATAAAAGTGAGAAAGTCCCAAGCGTGGTCTGGAGAGCGTGCACAAGGTAACCTGTTTGGGAGTCGGGGGAAGGGAGTCAGGCCGAGAACGCCCAGGGGTCCCCTTACTGCGCCCAACTCCCGAGGCTGCTCCAACTGGAGCGTGCGGCGGCACTGCAGGGTAACGGGGGAGGTGACCGGGTGACGGGGGCGGCCCAGGCGGGCCGGGGGCGGAGGCCGGCCCCACGGCTGGTTGGCGATGATGGTTCGTAGCCCGGCTATCAACCGGTGAGAAGTAGGCGTCTGTACGGCGTTGTTGCGTGCTGCGCTCCGGAGACCTGCTGACCAGCGTGGAGGGAACGTCGCGCCGTCGTGTAGGTTTCTTAGGGCCGGGGGTAGCACTGCACCGGCGGCTCAGCTGGGCGCCGGGGCTTAGGCAATCGGTTCCGGGGAAGCTCAAGGGGTCTGACCCTAGAAGGCTCTAATAGGTGGCCTAGGGTGGCGCGGGTCCCGGCCCTTGGCGGGCGCCTGGCACTCTCCAGGAGCAGAGGGCCAAGGCGCACTGCCCCGAGAGCGCCCCTCTGCTAACAATGTGCTGGGAGCCTAGTCTGCGCCCCCGACGGCCGAAGTCCGCCTGAAACCGTCTGGAGTCCGCGTGGATGGGTGAGCCGCTCCGGGAGTCTGCGGTGACTGGGCAGCCAAGGGCCCGAGTGGAAAAATTCCCATTGGATGCAGTTTTTAGCGGTTGGTTTGCTTCGGTCTGCGTCTGGATCCTCCTGGGCAGTAGGCTCCAGGATATCCCCAGTCCGAGTAAATTCTCCCACCCGCAGCTCCCCAACACCCCCAAAAGTTTGAGTCCGGCTGGAAAAAGCATTAATTAACGTATCTGTGGGAAGAAACGGAAAGTGTATGAGTCAGGAGGGCCACCTTCGGCCAACAGGCCCGGGGAAAAGGAAGGAGGCCAAAGGCGTTTGGTTTTGGATTTTGGGGGAAGGTGTTGGAGGGGGGGTGCAGACTGCGGGAATCAGGGCGCGGGCGCCGGGCGTGGACCCCGGCATTGTTCCCAGCTCGCTCTTATCTCCCAGGAGCAAGTATCCTGTGTGCGCTGCGCATGAATGTATCTGGGCATCTCGGCGTATATTTATATAGTGTGTATGATGCGAAAAGCAGGACCAGCGGAGCGAAGGAAGAGGGGGGTGTGGGGGGAGGGAAGACGAGGGAGAGGAGAGAGGAGAGCGCGAGACACAGAGAGAGAGAGAGAAAGAGAGAGAGAGAGAGAGAGAGAGAGAGAGAGAGAGAGAGAGAGAGAGAGGAGAGATAGAACTTCCTCTCCGATTCGCAAAGTGAAGTCACTTCCCAAAATTAGCTGAAAAAAAGTTTCATCCGGTTAACTGTCTCTTTTTCGCTCCGCTACGACAACAAACGTGCACAGGGAGCGAGTGCAGGGCGCTCGCGGGGGCACGCGGGGAGGCCCGGGCGCCAGGGGGCCGCGCCGGGCTGATCGCGGGGCTGCGAGGGCAGGCTGCAAACCGGGTCAATGTGTGGAATATTGGGGGGCTCGCCTGCAGACTTGGCCAGATGGACGGGACTATTAAGGTAAGCGACCGGGCAGTGGGCGCGCGGCGGCGGGCGGGCTGGGCTCGGGCGCCGGGGTCCCGGAAGACGTGGCCACTCTCCTTCCTTCCGCGCCCCGGCTTGCGCCGTCTCCTCCCGCGCCCGGGTGGAGAGTCTCACTCGCGGGGGTGACCCGCCCGGTTCGCCGCCGAGGGCGATCTTTCCCGCTCCCTTCGCCCCGAAGTGGAGCCCGGCTCCTTCCCAGCGCTCTGCCGGTCTGCCAGCCGGGGCGGCGGGAAACCCGGGGACCCCGGGCGCTGATCGAAGCCGGGGGCCGGAGACTCTGGGTCCACCACTCCCACCCGGCAAGCAGGGTTCCCTGGCCCCGGCGCTGGGCACTGCCTGGCGGCCGGCTTCCTCTCGCCAGAGGCCGGAGGCGGCGAGGGCCGGAGCTGCAGTCGCCACCAGCTCGGGTCCCTGCCCGGTGGGCCCTGGGGCGGGCAAGTGGATTGGTTGCAGGCGGTTCGGGGTGCAAGTGTGTCTGGGGGTCTGTCTGAGAGGGCTTCTCTAGATGGAAGCCCTGTTTACATGTCAGCGCGGGCTGGTTTCCCTTCCTCTTGGTGTTTCTGTTGCCGGGTGCTGGGCGCTCGGGAACTGCGGGCTCCCCGGGACTAGCGGAAGGGCCACGCCGCTCTTGCGGGCATCTCTCTGCACAGCCTGGGTCCGTGTCTCTCCGCCGCTCCTGTCTACCGGCACTCCGCGCCCAGGCGTGCAGCGGCTCCAGGGCCAGGGCTCCACCGGCTTCTCGAAGAGGGTCCCGCTTCCCTCATAGTTGCTCCTCGTCTGGTGGCTGGCTCTAAGCCGACAGCCAGGCCACTGCCCCTCCAAATCCTATCCCGCAACCCCAATCCTCACCCCACACGTCACACCTGGGTCTAGGTTGCAAAGTGCAGCCGGGAGGGACGGAGGAGGGTCTGGGTTCCAAGTCAGCCTTCAGGAGGGTTGACTGCCTGTCCTTTCTGGAAGGGGGAAGTGGGGCCAGGAGCAGAGTGGAGGGACACCCCCTAACGTGACTGATCTTAGAGGAGCAAGAGGAATGAATGGGGCCAGGAAGCCGCTGAGAGGCTGTCCCACAACAAAGCAGGAGTCAGTCTGGAAAATCTATTAGGCTGGTGAGGTGGGGACTGGTAGAGCCCGCCATTCCCCAGAACCAAAAGGAATCAACTCCTCACTCAGGGCTGAGTAAGAGGAGGCTAAGATGTTGAACTTGGAGATTCAAGAGATTTTTATCATTTGGGTGGAGTAGTGGTTTTTATTTTCTAAGGTTTTTTTTTCTGAAAGTTAGAAATATGCTGACTTAGGTAAAAGGCACCACAGAAGGAACTTCAAAATCTGGAGATGAGATAACTGATTGTAATGGGTTAAAGGGAGCCTATGTGTGGCTGAGTTCCTCAAGTTTAAAGTTTGTGGGTGAGGAGTGGGTGAGAGAGGATTCCTGTAGTGAGGGTGGGGTAGTCACTGGTCATTTAATGCCCATTTCTCTTCATTTTGTTGTGTGTGTGTGCAAGTGTCTGTGTATCTCTGGCTTGGCAATAAGATGCCCCACCATAGAAAAGGTGCCATGGTTAGGACACCTACCACATACCCAGAAGGTCCCTCTCTGATCAGGAAGGGTGGTAAGATGGCTCCAGGGTCTTGGTGTGAACACCCTAAGGAGAAGTGAAGCAATATCTCCATGATGCTCAGACCTCTAAGCACAGGCCCTGAGCAAAGAGAGGAAGCTGTGGTCTGTGTACCCAGGATGTGCTAACCTCTTTAGATACATACAGAGGGATTGGCATGGCAGGCAGTGAGATCAGGCTTAGACTAGGACCCTGGCACTTCATGCCATGGATGGGAGTAAAGGCCTTCCTTTTTGTGTGGATGGTAGAAGCCTGGGAGTCCCTCCAAACCCTCCCCAGGGATACCCTGTTCTCTCATCCAGGTTACCTGGCTATGCACAGAGCCTTGGCTTTTCAAGCTTTCTTCAGTCCCTAAAGTTCTGAAGGATTGAGTCTTTAGAGTATACTATATTGTGTGAAAGCCACAGTTTCCTGTTCATGTGTGACCTTTGGATCTTGGGGTTCCCAGACCCCACTTCTACAATGGCCCAAACACTGCTCGGAAAGGACAGTGGATAAGGAGAGGCCAGCTGACTTTTGGTTTCCATGTGAGAATGTGCAGTTCATTAAACCTGTTTGAGTTTCAAAATCTTTGTAAAAATGAAACAGTAGGACTAAGTTACCTCCACAATAGTTTCTTTCCATTCCTTTCTGTTCATAAAATGTTTTTATAAGAACATGCACCTAATGTCCACAAAATCCAGCTCTATAATAATAAGGCACTGTACTCCACATCTAATTTGTAGACACAAATCCAGAATGTGTGTTCTCGGTTTGAATGGCCTTGACAAATCACCTTTGAATACTTCTGGGATGTGATTTTTGTGCACCTGCCTATTTCTTCCTCAACTATAAGACATGTCTGTAGTTCAGAATTCCTATGGGTCTCAGCACTGAGGGTATTTGGTCCAAGATGCAGGGAAGCCTGGCTCTCTTTGCAGAAGAAGCCCTCTATTTTGTGCATAATTTGCACAACTCCATGCAATTTCAGAATCTCAATCTTATTGCTCTTGTTATAAGTCGTTCAGTATTATGTTCTCTCTCCTTTCCAAGATTGTCTTCTGGGAAGGCTCTGAGTATCACTCTGAGAGCACCAAAATGTTCAAGGAGCCATTCTACTCGTCTTTTGCCAAAGACACGTTAACCTGCAATATTAAACAATACCCTGTCCAACCTCTGCTCCCCGCAGTGATATTATCAGTGTTGAAAATCACATGATACTGGGTAATGCTTTAAGAAATGACCTAGTTTCAGACACTACATGTTAGTTCTAGGCAATGTTCAACTGAATCTAATTATTTCATCTGTGGGAGCTTGACCCACAGTACGTGGTGCCATTAAAGGTGGAGAAAGAATCAGAGGGGAGGCAGACCTGGTGAATGAAATAAGGAAATGAACAGAAAACCTGAGTTCATTCTCAGCTCTGCTACTCAATTGCTGTGAGCCCTAAAGCAAGGCCCTTAGCTCCTTGAGCTTCAGGTTCCTCATCTATAAAATGGGAACAAAGTATCTCCTTGCTTTGTTACAGTGAGGATTAAATAAACTCTGGTGTCTTAGTTTAATGGTTAACAGAGTGTGGGGATCAACTGGTCAGAAAATAGATCACAGGTCTGCATTTACCATAAGATAGATTTCATTAATTCAACAAATGTTCATTATGTGACTATTATGTTCCAAAGTTCTACTATATGTGTTGAGGATAAAACAGGGATCAAAACTCTGCTGGAGGTGACACTCTAGTGCAGGTAGCAGATGCATAAATGCATAAATAAATAGTTATATGTCCAGGATGATGTATCTTCTGAAAAATAAAGCAGGTTAGAGGCTAGAAAGTGATGTAGCTGAATCAGCCAGGATGGTCAGGGAGGGTCTTTTGAACAAAGCCACAGTTGAGCAGACCTGCTATCAGTTCCCATCCTTTGCCTCAGGAGAGGGCAGCGCCATACAACCAGCAAATGATGGGGCACACAGGAAAGAGGCTGAGGGGACAGAGTCGGAAGCCGGCAGAGTCCATGTGTTGGTCAAGCCCAGGAGCCGCGCTTGTCTCCTCAGGCGCTTCAGGAGAGTGTATCCTGGGGTCGGGGGGGGGGGGAGCGGCAGTGAGAAAGACTTGGGAACAAAGACTTTACTTCTGTCCGCAAAAAGTGTTGCTGCCTTCGTGCAGAAAGGGAACCCCGCCCCCACCTCCCTCCCACCTTTTAACCTTCACATCAATATCACTTTCAGGACCACTAGGCAAGACAGCCTGTCAGTTTATCTGTCCCCATGACAACATAGAATTGCTTCCCTCAGGTGAATCCTCTTTTGTTTGTGAATAATTTCTACCCACACTTTACCACCACCACCACCACCCCAACCCTGTGCCCAAAACAACAACAAAAAAACCTTTCCTTCCACTTCTGCTGCTATTCAAATTCAAGTTTACAGGTTTGCAACTTTTGGGTTTCAGAGATTATTTAGCTTGATAGTCTCATTTTATGGGTGGAGAAACTGAGGCCCAGAGTTGTGCAATGTATTATCCAAGATCTCACGGCTAACTATCAACAGTCAGGGTGAGAATTCAGGGCTCCTAACCCTCAGACTGGTGTTCTTTCCACTATACCATGAAGATTTCATTGCTTTTATTACGTTATTATGAAGGTAGGCAGTGTGTGTGTGAAGCAGAGACAGAGAGAAGTCTTTAAAAGAAAATCCTGAAGAATTTGGCACTGTGGACTAAAGATACTTCTGTTATTTAGTGAAAAATGTACTACCATCTTGAATTATTTCCATACTTTAAAAAAGATTCCAAAGTTTCAGATAGTATTTTTATGTAACTGCTTTCCAAAATAAATCCTTTTCCTATAGACAAGCAAGGTCTCTGTTACCTGGAGGCAACAAAAAATAGAGTATTTTACTTAAATAGCTACAAGCCTCTCTACAGACCAGAGGCAGGTAGGCTGGATTCTTATTTTAATTCTTTTAACAATTGAATATTTGTCTATTTAAATAAATTTATTCAGATGCTTTAGAACATCTTATGGATCCACCTTCTAGACTGTGTGGTAGATAGTCTTGAGTAAAAAACATATAAGATTAGGATTTTGATGTCTCCTTCTGTTTGGGGTAAACCAGTTAACTTGGCATTGGTTTTAAAAAGTGGTTGATTTAAAGCAAACATATTTTCTAGAAATGTAGCATTAGTTTAATGCTGCTACTGAGTCGCCTCACCAAAAAATAAGTTGGGAAAAGTTTTATGATGACAAGCCACTAGGCAGGATTTCTAGTGAACTGAGGCCTTTAATCCTCCCTCAGATTTCAGAAAAATATCCCCATATTATAAGTCGTGTTGATGGTCAGCAAAGTCCTAGTCTTTTCTGGGAGAAGTCTCATCCTATCTGAAACTTGATAGGCAGATTTTCATATTAGAGACCAGCTCTCTAGGGTTAGAATGGAAAATCTACTATTTTCGTTCATGTTGGACAACCAGCTGCATTATGCAGGTATAGAGAATGTTGTGTTTTGTTTGTCTTTCTTTTGTTTTGAGTAACATGACTTTCTTTTTTTGGCCTGTACTTAAAACAGTCTTCCTAAGTCTATCTTTTGCTTGTTGTTTTGTGACAATTGAGAAGGCTAAAGGACATTGGCTACACTATACACACACACACACACACACACACACACACACACACACACACACACTCACAAATCTTCAGCCAGCCTTATTAGCTTTTTCAGTAATCTCAGAGCAGTGCAGGTGTCTTTTCCTCTGCTGAAGACTATACCCTGTTTCATTTTCTGTTGCCTTAATGATTTATATCTATAGTGTTCGCCCCACTCCTGCATTACTAAATGATGATCTTCTACTGATCTGGGATCCCTGATATCAGTAACCTGCCTACTTGGAGATGTTTCCCCAGAGTCAATGGATGGGGTCTCTCTATCCCCACATTGTCCCCTTAGGGCCACTATCCTGGAAGTTTGACAGAACTAGACAACCTACAGAACAACCTTCATCTGTAACTTTAGCCTTATTGGCATTGTAAACTGATGCCAGCCAAATTAATGCAAGTCAGTAAGTTCTGTTGCATGAGTGTTATGCAGGGTGGCTAAGAGCTGTCAGGATACAATGCCAGTGGTAAAGGGCTGGTGACGTATGTATGCATGCGTGTGCATGAGCACACAGTGGCATGTAGTGAGCATTATGCTAACCTCCAGGAAGGAAAAAGCAACTTCAGCCAGAGAGTTAGAGAAAGAGCTAATATCAAGACCTTCATATAGCCTCTTTGGTTTACAAAGCACTTGCAGATACACCCTTGCATTTAATCCTCACAGCAGACCCATGGAAGGACATTTTTACTACATCTCTGTCTTTTATGGGAGAAATTAATGCTCCGAGAGGTTGGGTAATTTGTCTGAGATGATGGCTAATAGGTAACAGAGTTGGGTTTCAGGCTCTGTGTTTCTGATTCCAGAATACTGGCTTTTTCCACACATCTGCCACATTGCCTCTTGGCATAAGTGGACCATGACCTCGGCTTTGAAGGCTGGGTAGGACTTGCACAGGAAGATATGATTCAAAGGCTTTCTAGGAAAGTGGGATACTTCAGTGGGGAGGAGAATTGCATATGAGGGAGAAGGTAGGAGTGGAAAGATTGGATGGAGGACCTTAAATAGCTCCCAAAGAGCTTAGATCTTATAAAATAGATAGAAAGGAGGAATCACAAAATATTTGATAGAGGAGTGATCAACATAGTTGTTCACATTCCTTAAGAACAGAATCCTTCTATTCTCACCCTGTTCATTAGGAAATGGAGAAGGGAGTGGCCCATCAATTATCAGAGGCCACAAGAAGTGAGTAGCAGACAGATTTAGACACCCAGCGACAGGTTCAGGTGACCAGCTCATGCTCTTGGCTGTCTTTACAGATATCTGTTTATTAAATACGGAGTCAAGGGAGAGAGGAGAAACTGTTTCACCAGATCTCATAAAAATGTGATTGTCCTTTCACTCCTTAAGGGTATCTTCTTTTGCAGGGTTCTGGAGATTTCCCCACAAACTGCCTTTTCCAGTGGGTCATCTAACCTGGGCTACAACTTTAGTTCCCTCTGAGAATTAGTCAGTAGATGGTAATTGAGAAAAGATGAAAGATTGTTTCTCTGGAGCTCAAATCAAATTTGTAAGGAAATTCAAACAGGGCTGACATACTTGGTTGGACCCATCAACTCACTTAGAGATACTGACATTTCACCCAAGCAAACCAAAAATTCAGAGCGTTATCACCATCATTCCAAGTTTGGAGACTGAGTCTTCAGATACATTTTTTGGATAACTCAGATGAACTTTACACAGTTTCAAAATTGCTTATACCTATAAAAATGAGCCAAAATACTGAAATATTTAAGATAGTTTCCATATATGGGGTGTGCCTGCCATTTAGTTTATGATCAAAATCCCAGCATATGTAAATTTTTCAAGCCTCCTCCTAGAGAATGTAGACTTGAAAAGGAAGTGCTTTCCCAAGAGCAGGACCCATTTATTGAGACAGTGCTATGTGTCCGAGGTAATGAAAAGCCCTCTGCTACTTCTCACTGTACACATGCAAGAGGCCACGATTCCATGTGCTATGGGAGCTTTGACCTTGCATTTCTAGACATGTGTGGGTTTCACATGTTTATAGAATCTAACATTCCAGTAGCAGGACTGCTACGTCTGAATGTATGGGTATTCATTGAATTTATGTATGAAGGAAACTGAGAGTGAACGATTTTGCAGTATGCTTCACATAGCAGAAATGTGAAAACAGACAGGTTAATATAAAAATTACCATGTCTTTAAGTTAGCGCTGTTAGAATCTCTAGAAATGCATATACTTAGGTTGAAATCCTTATGCCTGAAGAGTCATTGTGTCTTTAGGCATTTATCCTTTAATCCATATACATTCTTTTATTCATTCAACCAACAGTTGAATGATACTGTCAGGCACAGTGCTCAGCAGAACACCATGTGTCTGAACAAGAACAAGGTGCCTGGACTAGTTCTTTCAGATCTTTAGAGAGTAGAGTTTTTTTCTGATTTTTTATTTTAAGCTCTGACTATTGGAAATGCCAAAAAAGCAATACTCATTGGGGAAAAATCTTTATTACTGGCTTTTTATTATAAGGAAATTTAGGCACATTTTCCCATGGGTAACACCCAACTTACAATTTCCATTACCCCCTTCACTCTTGGTGTTACCAGTCCATTATATGGACATTTTGGGAAAACTAGGGCTTCAGCCGAGGAAACTCCTTCTTATTACTCTCTGTTCCTCAGCTTTAGTCCCTCTACCTACATATCAGTGAAAAACACCATGAATTAAGAGAAAAGACAAATGAGAAACTGAGAAATAATGTGTCTCATACATAAAACAAAGGGTATATGTCCTAATATACAGACTACTTACAAATCAATAAGAAAAAGGCCGCTTTGCAGAAAAGTAAACAAAAGGGCTGTGAATAGACCATGCTAGAAAAAGAAATATAAATGGTCAATAAGCATATGAAAAGAACAAGGTGCATAAAGATATTCAAATGGAAATAATGAAATTCCAACATTTATCACCTATGAGGACAGCAAGATTAAAACAGTTCAATAATCCTGAAGTTAGAAAGAGTAAGGGGAAAGGTTACTCTCTAACCCTGTCAGTGGGAAACAAATTTGGCACAGTCATTCTGGAGGACAATTGGGAAACATCTACTGAGACGTTAAATATTTGTACAAGTTTTATAATAATTCCAATCCTAAAATGTATCTTTTAAACATGTTCATTCAGATACCAAAGATACAGATACAAGATCATTCAAATACAAGATGTTTATTGTAGCATTGTTTGTATTGGCAAAAATTGTGAAGAATCTAAACATCCATCAGTAGGGAACTAGACAAATACATGATGGAAGATTCATGAAAGAAAATACCATACAACCACCAAATGGAACAAAATCCATTGTCTATATACACCAATTTAGAAAGTTCTCTGACATATATTATCACATGGAAAAAAGGCATGTTACAAAATGTGGGGTCCCATTTCTGCAAAAAAAATGCACACAAATGTATGATTATTTATGCATAGACATTTCTGGAAAGATACACAAAAAGCTATTAACAGTGGCTGTCTTTGGGCAGGGAGAAGTAGCCTTTTACTTTTCCATTTTGCTATAAATTTGTGTAATATTTGATTTTTTAAATCATTAACATATATAACTTCTATAATTTTTAAAACTGGTATAAAAAATAAAGTGGGAATATTAGAAATAGACTTGTAAAAAATGGGCTGGGCACCGTAATTCTTGCCCAAATGAGCTGATCTCAGACACTTAAGGATCCCATTTTGTAGTAAATACAGAGAAAAACTGTCCAGCCTCGGATCTGGAGACTGGAAGTCTAGCCTCAGCTCTGCCCCAAAGGAGCTATGGGATCTTAGGCAAGTCACTCCACTAATTCAGTGTTATTCCCAGTGAACTTGCTAATGTTAAAAAGTTTCTCATGTATAGAATGAAGGTATGGTTTCAAGATTTCCTTTCAGCTCCCCTGTTCATAAGACTCTGATCCCAGGCAGGCTTTTAACACATTTCTGATTTGGGGGTGTGGGTGACTGAGTCTCTCATAGAAGTTCTAGCTGGGCCCATGCGGCTCTTCTCCGCAATCCCAGAGCTAAGTTGCTGAATGATCCTCAAGGCCCCTTGAAGGCTGGGGCTCTTAGGAGGTGCTTTGTGAATTTCTGTGAGCTGGTTGTTTTTAGTTCCAAGTGACACAGGAGCTGTGCTAATCCCTTTGCGTTAATGCAAACTAAGAATAGGGCCTGACTCTGCTTTGGGGTCTTACGCTCTTTTCCAAAAGTTGGTCTCCTTTGAAAGCCAAAACACATTTGGCCCCAAGCGCCTTTCCCCTGGACTTTTAAAAAATCCTGTTTAATTGAAGGGAAATTGAATTCGTCTGGTTTTGATTCATTTACACTTAACTCTTAAAAAAACGATATTTTGGAGGACTTATTTGATGTCCAAGAAGAATGTTGAGCCTCTTAATGAGTTTTCTGTAAGGCTTTTTCTTCTTCGTAAAACAGGAAGTGGTACTCTGCCATGGGCAAACACAATCGACCCTGAAAGGCCTCAGTTCAGTGTGAAGCTGTATTACCCACCATCTCACACGAGCCCCAATGGCCCTGGCAAAGGCCTCTCTTTTCCCGCCCCTGGCTCACTCACTTTCCACCTAAGGGAGCATAACAGTGAGGAGGAGCTATCATAGTCCTAAGAATAAGCTGTTTATCCAGCTCTTACTTCATGCCAATATCTGTTTTCACCTTTGTGGACGGCCTCACACTTGATCCTTGTAACAATCGTATGGTGTATGCATTATTTTCATTTTGGAGAGGTGAAGTAACTTACCCACAGTCATAAAGGTAGCAAGTGGAAAAGCAATAATTTGAACTTAATCCTATTTGCCTCCAAAGTTCATAGAGCTTAGCCACTTTGAAACGTTGCCAGATTGACACACACATCCCTCAAACGTAGACTCCAAACCCGACCCATTTATTGAGGACCACTTGGTTTTGTTGCTGTTTGCTGTGTCCTTTAGTCTAAATGACCCACCCACAGTCTGTGCTGGTCAGGTTCATGGCGCTGCTCATTTCCCCACCACGTTTTACTCGAGAAGGCTCAAGCCCTGTGCATCTCAGGTAAGGCAGCCTTCTTGACTCTGCCAACAGGCCAGTGAGGATGAAACAGGCAGGTCGTGTTGGACTGGAATGAGCTAAGGAGATGATAAAAAGAAAAAGGGTTGGAGTTCAACAGCCAATAGCATGTTCCGTGACTTGACTGATCCTTCCTCCCTACCCTCCTGCCTTTCCCCCCTCCTTTCCTCTCCGGCCACTAACTCTTGCTCTCCTTTTCATTCTGTTTCACTCCTATACACACACAAACCATACACACATTAAAAAAAAAAAGGTGTGTGGGGGGGGGGACGTTACACAAAACACAAAGAAGGGAATGTTTTGCAAGGTTAAAAGGAAATCATCGAGAAAGGCTACCTTCAGGCTCCAGTTTCTCCTGAATAGCATTTCTTGTTCTTTCAAGGCTGATTGACTTATAACTGCATCCACAGCAGCTCCTTTTATCAGCTCAAGTGAGACTTCCTGTGGGCTGGCCCAGCTTCCTGATGTATTTCCTTTTTCCTTTGGCAGAACAAAGAAAACCATAGCTCCAAGGATCCTTGGGACCAAACAGAATTTAGCACTGAAGAACCTATTATTTTGAAATTTTAATTCTCAACGTGTAGGGCAGAATGCCTGCCTGGGTGTTTTTCTCAGCATTCTGTACAGTGTCTTGATGGACCCCATGTGCAAGTAGCAGGGGTCAATGAGCCACTTGAACTCATCCTAGTTGTAGTTTGATTTCATTCAAAGAGGGGAAATAAGCCCATTCTCCTCACAGTGCATGGGCACTCTGACCTCATGCACATATATACCTTCAACACTTGCACGAACATCTTTGTTTATAGGGTTTACTCTTTCATTACCCTCGTAAGATGCAATAGGTCAGCAAAGAAACTCTCTTTTTTAGAGATTTCAATCTGTTTGAAGTTATAACTCTAGAAGCATGCATATAAGAAAAGAAGTTCAAAGTATATCCACAGAGTCATTGACATCATTGAAGAAGAAATTCCAGAAACTGGGATAAAGGTGTTGCTTCCCTGTTTTGCATGAAGTATACCATATCGCTCCTTACGCTTGACCTCACCACCTTCTCTACATGTTATTTCTGGAAGACCTTTGGGCATAATCCAGGGTAATAAGAGAGCACTACTAAGAAGTTGCTTGTATCTCTGTCATATCTTACAAAGCAAGTATCACAAGTTGTTGACTTATAGCACACTCTAATACTCTTAGAACATCAAAGCCCATTGCACAGAAGAGATAAATGAGGCTTCCAGATGTGATGTGTCTCAAGATGAGAACTGGACAGGAGACACCTGAGGCAAACTCGGGTATTCATGCATCAAAACAACACAGTCCACAGTAAAGGTGTTTCCAGATGCAAAGATGGCAAGACTCATTAAATCCACAGGCATCTGTGTTTTCTTTGTTCATTGCTCTTATTTCCTGACTGTTGTGTAATGCTCCTGGGAATTGAAGATGGCACTCTCTGTGAGAACCACTAGGCAGTTAAGCAATCATGCAACCACCCAAATGTTACCAACATCACCTTTTCTCTTTATAAAAATCATTGATTTGAAATGGAAAATACCTGAAACTGAAGTGTAGCTCCCCTTGCAAGAGACATATTTCTAAAACAAAAACATTAATTCTTCATCACTAATTCATACTGATTTCTCCCAACCCAATCCTCAGTGTAATCATCTCTGGATAGAAATGGGTTGGAGGGGTATTTGCACAGAGGAAAAGTACTCAAACTATACAGAATGAAGGGAGTGTCTGAGGCAGGTATGGGCATTTTTGGGGTGCTACACCTCACATAACCTGCTTTGGCCTTGCCCCGGGGGAAAGAGTAGGATGACTGCCCATGGACATATGAGCCTGAGCTCTCCCTTTCCCTGACTCTGTTCTCTGCCACCAGGTCTATGCCGTGCCCAGGTCCGGGAGCAGTCAGGAATCCTCGGACAAAGATCCATGCATTATCTCATGCAGCTCCCCCAGATCATACTGTCTGTAGAGAAGCATATTACTGACCCTGGTGTTCCCCACAATAAGAGCCTGCTAGGCCATAGAACACAAGCAATCTTGATCAGATAGGGTCTTTGATGTAACATAGAACTTGCCTAGAGGCCAGGGACTTGAAGGTCACCTGTACTTCCTATACTTTTCTAGAAAGGGGAGGAGAAAGAGCACTTTTTTACTTTTCTGGAAATGTCCTTTCAAGAAACTGGCATGTAGAGAATTTCCCTAGGTGCCTCAGGGAAGGCGCCCAGGCATTCTTATTTGCTTCCCTGGACACTGGAGCTCTACGCTCTCTCTTCTGGAGATTCATGGATCTCTGCATAGTCCCATGTCAGAAGTGTGGTAAAAGGGCACTGTGGTCATCCCTTCCTAGCTCCCAGAAGGTCTTGTAGACAAGGCATGATCAGGCACCAGGGCTGGGTTTGGAGCTCATCAGGGTTGATCATGTCTTCCCAACAGTCTGGGCTCGGTATGACCCAGAATTTTGTCTGCCCAGATTTTTAAACTCTGTGTGGATTTCATGGGAAATTTCACACGCCTGTTTCTGATTCACTTCCAATTAAAGGTTCAAAATGCTGGTTTTGTAAGAGCTCTTTGATAAATCAGATTCTGGTTGGCTTATCTTTGTTTCCTCTTAGAAGTGCCCAGAAGTTGAATAAATGTTGCTCAGACATTTGCATGCTTAATTATTAAAAATCATTGGAAACAGGAGAGAATGTTTTACTAGTGTGCACAAATAAGCACATTTAGGGGAAAGAGAGACAGATGCCGTTGGTGAAGGTGAACACCTGTGGAAAAGCAAGGGGTGTCACTGAAGGTGGGTACATTGGGGTACGCCTTCACTGGGAGGGAAGAGTGGCTTTGAGCTCAGTCCACTGGAAGAGTCTGGAGAGTGTTACATGAAACATAGGAGTGCCTCTTGATGCAGCCAGTTGGCATCAACAAGCTGTCAGTGAGTGGTCAGTCTCATTGGAGATGGAACAAGTGGAGTGGCATTTTCTAGATGCTAATGCCGTTTTCAACTCCCTTCTGATTGGAGGGAGTTAGTTGTCTGCAATTATGGTTAGCCTCAGTCTCCACCTCCTTCCTCAGTCATTAAAAAACTGATGATAAACCTATCTGGGTGCCCCTCTGCACTAAATGCACTGGAGGCTACAAAACGGATCCATGCTCCCTTGGGAGGAGTCCCATATTCTATGTACAGCTCTGTCCCTCTGAAGTGTAAAGCAGGCACCGGGTTTGTGTAATCGGGGCTCTGTTCCTGGTTTTGACTTAGGCTGACTGGGTGACATTGAGCAAGTTACTCTCCTTTTCTTAACCTCGGCTTCTCCATCCACTCAATAGGATTAAAACTACTAGTAGTACAGTTCTCTTCTCCCATGGATTTGACAAAAACTCTGGAGTGGTGAGTTGCTTTGAATTTCTTGGAGAAAAGCAATAATTAATTACTACAATTTGCCTAACTATTGGGTGGCTCATTACATGGCTGTTCTTGGTGTCAATTGTGAATCATGCAGCATTTCATTTCTGAGCCTTATTTGGTCTTTTTACTAAAGAGAGATTGCTCCTCTCTCTTCATTGTCAGGGGCAAGTTAGCCATATTCCAGTCGGCTAGAGTTACAAAATGAAATTTCATGTTCACACAAGGGAAAGTGGGAATGCTGTATTGCTGGGTGGTCGTGTGGTGCTTCTTGCCTAATAAGAAGGGGGACACAGAATTTTTATGGAGGCTGGCAGTGGGATGCTGGAGGGTCTTGCAAATTCTTGGGATGGTGGCAGAATGGTTCCAGGATGAAAGCCGTGTGCAATTTGAATATAGTTAAGATGTCATGGTGAAGATGTGTAATTTGAAGTGTGAACCTCTAGGTTTAAACACACTTATTTGCTGTGTGATCTTGGGCCAGATATTAACTGCCCCAGTCTTCTTCTCTTGTCCTAGCTGTAAAATAAGAATAGTAGTGATATTAATAATAAGTAATATTAAACTTTCCACCCGCCTTACTAATTAAAAGAATCAGAAGAGGTGCGAAGTCAAAGCACTTTGTAAAATGCTGTGTAAATGCTAGTTATTATTATCTTAGTTATTTTTCTCATCCAGGTAAGTGTTTGAACATAACAGAGAATAAATGCTGCTTGCATTGAATCCACTGGGTTGTTTTTTTCAGCTTCAGTGACTCCAAAGACTTTCGTGCATTTGGTTACATTTGTCAGTTAGCTACATATTCATATCTCTTTGCCCGAATAGACCCTCTCCCCTAGGAATGCACCAGGACAGACCAAACATCACATATTCCTCCTTTCCCTCCCTCATATCCGGCCATTGTTCTACTCCAGAAACTCCCATCCCAATCAATGGGAGTTTTACGTAAAAACTGATGGCAGGATATGAGTGCAGCTTCAGGAATTCCAGGCTTGTGCAGCTGATAAAGACTTGTGTCAAACTGAAAACACCAGAGAAACAAAATTCTCCAGTCCAACCTGTGCTACTCAGTTGTTTTAGACTGCCTTTAAAGAGTCAAGAACCCTCCTAGAATAGAAGATACATATCTTTTACAACATACCCTCAGGAGTCATTTTTAGATGCCCATCTAGCTAGCCAGACACCCACTGGCTCCCCTGGCTCATTGATCTGCACCACCTTCTCTCTCATCTTCTCCGTGTCCTTGTGGTGATGGGGTAAGGGGATCCGGGGCCAGGCCTAATGTTGGTTCATTCAGAGGGGCGCTGACATGTCAGTCTCCTAGGTGCTCAGCTGGACCATCCCCTTCCAGAAAGAAGAATTTTCTAACTTACAAGGGACTGTGGAACTTGATCCCTCATCAAGGGATGTGAATTTGTTTTGGTTGTGATGGTCTATCCTATGCGACAAAGCTACTAATAGGTTTAACTGACTTAAGTGGGTGAAGGGATGGCAGAATGAGAGAAGTAATTTGCCTGGAAGATAGTCTTCCACTAGTGTGAAGTCAGGACTAACAGCAGGTCTTCTCACACCTGGTAAGACTAGACGAGGCAAGCTTATTCTTTATTCTCATACTACATCACCAGTACTTTAGGAAAGCTTGTGTCTCTGTCTTCCGTGCTACACTACACACCCAAATATAATTATGTGACCAGAAGTGAAGAGCAGGGGAAGAACATTTGCTCGTATTCTACCAACACTGACATAGCTCCGTCATGATGAGATAAAGAAAGGAAAATGAGGTTGACTCTTCATTTTAAAGTGCTCATACGGACAGTTAGGATTGAGATTAAGAGCTTCTCCTTAAATCTTTCCTGAGCGTGTTGAGTTATGTATGAGGGTTTTATTCCTAGCTGAGAGAATCTGAATTTGAAATCCATGGCACTGAACTGCTCAGATGCTGATCTGTAGTTTTTTAGGAACCACAATAAGATCAGTCCTGCCCTTCTCTCATGAAAACAAATGATCAACAAGATGTTGATGCTGTATTGAAGGAGCATTCCATGTTTTTCTACATCAAAATCAGAGTGAAGCGAAAGAGATTAGAGCATCTCAAATGTACATTTCAAATTATGAAGGATATCTCACACATGGAAATAAATGCAGCCTTTGCAGGAAACTCATTTTGTTTGACAGTGGCGTCTATCTTTGTGAGGTTGGATTATACATAAGGATTCTGGACAAACTCATTATCCTGCCATCTTTAGTATGTCCAATGTCTTGCCTAAACCTTTACAGATTGGATGTGATAGCTAATGACTAATCTATTTCAAGTAACTTTAAATTTCTGGCTTTAAATTTGATATGGGCAGAAGGGAGAAGTATTTTCTTGGGCTGTAGAAGGCTCAAACATTTCTGTTTTGAAAGTATTGATGCATAGGACACTTCACGAGAGGTATGGCTCTTGCATAATTTTTAGGGTAAGAGATTTGGGAAACTTGATCAGTATTTCTCAACCTGTTCTTAACCTTACCTTAAAGTCAAAAGAAAATGGAAGATTAATAAAATTGTCTTTATCAGGGCTGTCCAATAGAACTTTCTGCAAAGATGGAAGAGTCCTATTCTCTGCTGACCAACGTGGTAGCCACTAACCTAGCTAGTCAAGTAGCTGCTGAGCACCTGAAATGATGGCTAGCGCAAAAAGGAACTAAATTTTTTATTTTGTTTCATTTGATTTTAGTTAATGTAAATTTAAATAGCCACATGTGGCTAGTAGCTCCCGAGTTAGACAGTGTTAAGTCTATCTAAATACAAATCAAAGATGTTGTAATTCTGAATTCAGTCTGAGGATACATTTACATGGATAATTTTTACCTGAGCTAGCAATGTGTTGTCTGCTTCAAGACTAAAGCTTCCATTTACTCTTTTTTTTTTCGTATCTTTAATCTACAAGTGCATGGGCAACATTGTGGTTATTAAACTCCCCACTTGATCAGATTCCCCCCCACCAACCCCATTGCAGTCACTGTCCATTTACTCTTTTGACTAACATCAAAGCAAACAAAATGAAAAGTGAATTTTCCAGCATTCCCCAGGAGCTACCAATGTTGTCCTGGGGCTGGAACTAAGGTTTCCCCCCATCTCCTGGCTTCACCACCCATTCTGTGCTGACCTTTAAGAGTATAATGCTTCATTTTCCCTTCTGTGAAATGGTAACATTTGGGATTTATCATGAGGATATTCACAAATTATAGTTAATGTATGTTGGGCTTATCAAAGAAAGGTATGGGCTTTTTCTGTATACTTTTTCATTGAAAAACAGCCTCAGCAAAAGAGAATCCTATACAACATGGTGATTTCAGTTTCCTCATTTATAAAATATTGGCATTGGGCTAACTTATTTTTAAGGTAATTTTCAGCTCTAATGCTTATGCTACCTTGAATATATGATTTCCTATAACATAGGACTCCATCCTATTAACAGATGGTTGGTGTTTCTACTTCCCAGATTCTTATAATCCATTGAAGGAAGATTTCTCCATAAGTATAAATGGAAGCAAGTCAACTTCAGTTAGAAAATAACCAGCTAGAGTGGTGGTCTTTGAATCCAATTTCCCCTCCAGTGAGCATCCCCTAGGTTTGTGTGCTTCCAAGGTACTCTCAGTAACCCAGATCCACATGCTTTTATATCTCCAGGACATGAAGCAATTTCTCTTTCCTTCATGGCCCTCATGCATGGATAATAGAAACATATGACATGCTTTTCCTGCTGTGGCTTTGGAGTTCCCATGAGGAATGAGGAATAACCCCCCCCCCCCGCCCCCACCAAGTCCTTCCCCACAGGAGATCTGACCTCATTACTAAGGCCTCTGTAATAAGCATACCCACAGTGGCTTTCACTTTGAAAGCCTTCAGGTTGACATCACAGTGAAGGCCAGTCCTGTGTCCATCACTGAATCTGTGGCATGCATTTCTGAGTTGAATCATTTAGACCCAAGATGGACAAATGCCACAGGTGAAACAAGGCCAAGTTCCCTGCAGTCTAACTCCACATGATGGTGTTAGGGGTGCTGACCCATTGTGCCCCTGCTTCTCATTCACACTTGTCCTCCAGAAAGGATGAACAGACCAGCCCACAGGGCTCTGTGAATGCCCTATTGAGGGTCTCCAATAGTCACATCCTGACCACATGTTGAGTCCATCAATGGTGGGATATTTCTGTGGCTTATGCCTTTTCAGAAAAATCTCTCTTTGATATGAAATCTTCCACCTTTGTTTCTTTCCAGATTGCATCTGGAATAAGGTGAGGAAGTGTGTGTAGCATAAATCCTATGACCATGGTAATTTAGTTACTGGTGTTATGTGTTTTTAAGCACCTAAGTGCAGGTTTTTAATGTTTGCTGTAAGCTTCTTGAGGGCAGACACTCTGCTGATTGTCCTTGACACCTCAGCACCTGGCACATATTCACATGTTTATGGAGCACCTTCTTTGTGTGCCAGGGGCTGAGATACAGAAGTAAAAGAAGACAGGAGAGGCTTCTACTGTGACTGAAATCATAAATCGAGGAAGGAAAACAAATCCTCAGGCAGTTTATAAGTGCAAAGAGTCCTGTGAAAAGGGAAGTACAGCATGCTTCAGGAGAGTATAATATGGGGACCTAACCTAGTCTTAGAGGTCAAATGCTTCCCTAAGGAAGTGACATTTAGGCTGACCTCTGAATGATGATAAGCAGCAGTAAGCATGAAGGAGAATAGGCTTCCCTGAGTCTAAGCTGAATGAGTGAAGGAATGAAGTGGCTGCTCTCCTACCTGGCTGCTCCATAGTACTGCTAAATTCTATCATTCTGACCGTTCCCTCCAGGCATTATCTGTTGGTCCTTAAGCCATTTTCTTAGCTGTTTTCTTCTTCAATAAAGGTAAGTAAAATGTAATAAAGAATATCTTACAGGACAAATACCTTTGAAGACATTACCAGACTAGTGTTTTACTGGTGTTTATGAGTGCATGAGTACATATGTATTAGTTGATGAGCTTTTAATACACAGTGCATCCAGAAATCTCAAGGGCGAGAAGAGTCCAGAAGGCTTACTTCCACCTTTGAAAAATCCCAGCCTATAGAATCAGCTTGTTCTCAGCCTGAGATAACTCCTCACTGGCAGCATAAGGCAACTCTTTGGCTAATAGAACTGGGAGATTCTGCCAATGATAATTTTACCTCTAAGTGATGTTGTAATAAAGATGGCCCTAAATGCATTTTGCAAGATCAAAACAAAACACAAAAAAACAACCAAAAAAGGCTACTGAAGATGCATGCTATTTACATCTGATGTTTGCTAGAATTTCAGAGAAAGCTCTGTGACCTAAGACTTTTAAGAGCTGGGATTGGCTTTCAAGATCTTTTCTGGAATCACTATGCCTTTACCTCATTATTACTTTAAAACACCTTTGGCAGGAGGTATCAATGATGTTAATACTACCAATAATATTTTTTGAGTAGTTAACTGATGAGCCAGGCGCTGTCCTGAGCACTTAAATGCATTTTCACACTTCATTCCCACTGTAGCTCGTGGAATCCATCTACGATTAGACATGCTTTACCAATGAGAGGAACCGAGGCATAGAAAACTCAAGTGACCTGCCAAAAGTTATTCAGCTAGTGAAGTCTGTCTGATCCCAAAGACTTTACTCACTACATATGTGAAATATTTTGAGCTTTTCAGAATAAGAGCTCAGGGTTGCTAAGTGACTAAACATATACAATTAATTATGCTGTCCCTGGAATACAAGAGTGTTAACATTAGCAGAAGTTTATTTTGCAATTCCTTTGGCCTTCTGGTGTTCCCACATGCCTCCACCCCTTTTCCTAACTGTATTGCTCTCCTGTTTAAAGGGGTAAAAAAAAGAATAGATTTTCCAACTTGTCCAATAGAAAACGAATTGCATTAGAACTAGTGAACGCAACAGGGAAGTCGAGCGGCAATCTCTTTTGGGGGCACTGGCTCTGCTAGTGCAGAAGGAAAGCAGAGTCCAGGTTATGTTTTATTAACAAGATCCTGAACAATTTTTAAGGGTCTTTTTATTACCTCCCTTATTCCCCATCCCACCTCATTTAGTTGAATGCTAAAGAGAGAAAACAAAGTTTCTACCTTCTTGAAATGGAAACAATAGACTTTGCCTGTGTTAGTTTATTTCCCCACTGGGGAATCTCAGAGATGACCTGATTGAATTCCACTCGTAAAGGTCATGCTTTGAATTCGAGGCCGAGGAAAAAGCGAAGAAAACATTTTGCAGTGACACCCCATAGGTCCTGAGCACACTGGGGCCTCTCCTCACTGCACTGTGGTCTGCTGATAAGGATAACGTGGATGACAAGCGGAACATTTCCAGGACAAAGGAAATGCCCTGTTCATTGTTTAAAGGAAGCCATCGTCCACTCAGGAGAACAAGGTTTCAGGCACAGATTTCCCCACTGGCGGCAGGAGAGGCAGTGGGGTTGGTGGTTGGTGCAGGGGCAACGGGGAGCTGCCAGCTGCATGTGAGCACGGCTGTCCCTAATTTCATCTGGGGAGCCCTGGCGTGGTTGGAAGTCAAGAAGGGGTCATTGCAGTTTATGGCATTGATAGGGGTTAGGAGCCAGACTATTGGAGATGGGGGTGCAGGGGCTGTGAGAGTTAAAAGCCTAATTCGTACAATGTGGTCCATTGAGGAATCACAGAAAAAGCACCAGGAGATTTAGAGAAGTTGATCTGGTTTTGAGTTTAAATTCTGGACCTCCTTCTCTCCCCACCCCCTCCAAGCCAAAATGTCAGAAAAGGGCCTGGTTTCCCTTTATGGAGTGCAAAATAAACAGATCCTCAGCGGCAGGAGAGGGGCCCAGTTCCCCAGCCCATAATGCCAGAGCTGGGGGTGGGGGGCCATGGGGAAAAGCAGTTATTCTTCTGTTTGGTTAGTTTTTGGCATTGACTTTCATTTTCTCCAACCTCTGTTTTCTAGAAGCCTGCCTGTACGGGAAGTACAGGAATAAGAGAAGCTGATCTTGGGGGTTTTCTTGCCAGACTTCAAAGGAGGTGGATTTTTTATTTTTGATAGTTTGGGGAGGCATTTGCAAAATTAAAACTGCGTTGGGGAATTGAACCCAGAGACTGAGCTCTTAGCTCCGTC